>RDPX01000036.1:3603599-3630931 GCA_003991215.1 Morbakka virulenta | reverse complement strand
TCCGCTGTGTTCTGTTCCAGACAGGGGTACCTCGGGTAGGATGTGGCTCTTCACCACGCACAGCGGTCATTGGGTGTGGAGAGGCTAAGAGCTCCTTGGAAGTTTGCCGGAGGTGCACCACCCCTGCCTCCCGAAGTGGAGGTTGAACTGGAAACACAACCGCCGCCCTTCCTATTCGCTAGTGTTGCGCATCACACACCCCTGTCTACTACTACTAGCTCACCACCCTTGCCTCCCGAAGTGCAAGTAGAATTGGTGAAATGGCAGGTTCAACATTCCCCCCAGTGGCAAATGCTCTGGGGACTCCTGACAATATTGTGGTTACGGCTGACACCGAGGGGGAACTCCAGAAAAGGATGAGGTTGTGGCTGGAAACCCTAGGAAAGCAAGGTGTGAAGGTTGTCGAAGACGACGGAGGTTATGGTCATCTGTAAAGAGCAGGGGATGGGGTGGGGAAGAAAATCAATATCAATGATTCAACAAAGCAAGAATTGCAATGGGTGACAAGCTTTCGGTATCTAGGGTCAAGCTTAGATGAGACTGCAGGCAGTGAAAGGGAGATGAGAGAGCGAATCAAAGCTGGTTGGAATAGGTGAAGGGAAGTGAAAGGAGTTGCGTGTGATAGACGAATCCCCGATGGGTCAAAATAAAGGTGTACCTGATGATGATCCGACCAGTACTGATGTATGGAGGAGAAACTTGGGCCTTGAGGAAGAAAGAACAACAGATGTTGATGCGAACAGAAATGAGAATGCTTAGATGGATCTTGGGAGTGTCGCTGCTGGAACGATGTACTAACTAAAAAATCAGAAAGACTGCGGGCGTAACATGCATACCTGAGAAGTTGAGAGAAGTAAAGTTGAGATGGTTTATGGATGTAGCGAGGAGAGGAGAGGTGTGTATGGTGCAGAAGGCAAGAAGTGAGCCAGTGCAGGGAAGGAGGTCTGTGGGCAGGCAAAAATTGGGATGGCGAGTTATAGTGAAGAAGGACCTGGGCAAAGAGCACTGGAAGGCAAGGCGCAATGGAGAGGTCACGATGGCGCAGAATGATTCATGCCGCTGACCCCTGATTACTGGAAATACACCTGAAGGCAGAAGACGTTGTCCATCCTCAGGGGCTCTTCTGGGTTCCCGAAGTGCAGCGTACTTTACAGGATAACAAGTTGATGTCTGGGAAAACTACAGCAGTATTTGTTTCCTGTCGTTTGCCTCAAGATTCTGCAATGTTCTTTTCATTATTATTTAAGTCGACTACGGCTGTAATATTTTACAATCATGCACACTTTTGTTTTCTTTCTCTTTCAATGTTGTTCGCTTTACCTTAACTGCTATACCCTGCCTTAAAAATAGTATTTAATAATGAGTTTAAATAATACCAGTATGGGCTACCATAATAAGTGCTTTACAGAACAGGCACTTAATTTAATAACATATTGTTACCCCACATAAGCTTGTGTGTCCGTTGAGTTGCCGTTTTAATATTTTATGTTCAAGAAAAGTTTGTTTTCAAATATGGTGGTGATCCATAGTTAGCAATTGAGGCCCACTGTAAACTGGTTCTTATAAAACAGTAGTTTTTGTGGCTATTCGCACTTAAAGCAATTTCGCGGTTGTTTTCCACAGGAAGACTGGGCAGTTCATGATGGAGCAGTGGGAAACTATGCGGTTATATTCCAAGCTATGTCAGTATTTTATTTAAAAATAATCCGGTTTGTAAATAGAGTGCAGCCTAAGGTCATTCATTTTTCCCTCACCATGTATTATCCCTTACCTGTTGTGCATTTTTATAGCCGTCATTTAGGCTGTATCTAACAAATATTTCTACTGACTGTTTACTACAATGAAATAAAAAAATTGTTCTGGTGGCCACTGATGCCGAATTAAACGCGCTGATCACAAAAAGGCCAGAAAAAATATAGAGCACACCCATGAATGACACGCTACGATCAATGTATTGCCAGAGCGGACTGCGTTCGCTTTTGCCAGATATGCAACGTTGCAGGTAGGACCCCAATACTTAAGTTACTACCCTAATAACGTACCTTTTTAACTAGAAACTTTGCAGCCTCCTCAATATTAATATTCTCTTTAGCTGATGTTTCAAACCAGCCTATAAAACCTCGTTCTTCACAGTAGGTATCCATTTTATCACCATAATCGATGACTCCTTCTTTGGGCTGATCACACTGAAA
Source organism: Morbakka virulenta (assembly GCA_003991215.1). Taxonomy (NCBI): domain Eukaryota; kingdom Metazoa; phylum Cnidaria; class Cubozoa; order Carybdeida; family Carukiidae; genus Morbakka; species Morbakka virulenta. Next base: position 3,628,739 of record RDPX01000036.1, on the reverse strand, counting down.
CGAAAAATGGGTTGACAAATTTAATGTGTGTCCGATGTAGTTCAATTTAGAGGGTATGGGGTAAGGAGGAAGACCCCGCAGTGCGTCTTCAAATTTCTTGTTTGACATCCTACACAAACCCCTTCAGAGTTAATTCGTAATAAACAGTCTAGATGTTGCCGGTGTTAGCACGACCACTTAGCCATCCTTTCTGTTTGGAAGCGTTACAATTCATTTTACAAACAGAGAAATCTGAAAAGAATTCTCAGCATAAGCAGCATTATGATGCACCCAAAAAATTAATTGCAAATACAGCTATCTTGATAATTCACGCTTCAACTCCATCCTTTTGTGTTCAATTCATTCCAGTAGGGAGATCAAAAGATCTGGCAACGTGCTGCTAGGCAAAAATACAAACCCAATTAAAGAGTTAAAATCGCAGGCCATGGGTTACTTTGTTATCACCAATGTCGGCCATGGCATAATAACAAAGTACGTTGGGTGACTGTCACACGTCATAGCAACAAAAATACCTAGCATCTTATTGAAAATCTGATAGTGAAAATCAGACCAAACAAGGCAAGTATTCTCGTGTTTTATGCCCGCAACAGTAATTCCTTTCATTTTTGGGAGAAGCATTTTTGAACTGCAGTAATAAAAACAAAAAGACCCATACAACGCATACCTTGTTAGCTAGAAGAACACATGGAATTGGCTGCCCAGTTGCTAGTTGAACTTTGGAATCTAAATCATTTTTCCATTTAGCAACAGCATCAAATGTTGACCCTCTGGTTACATCAAAGACTATCAGACACCCAACTGCCTCCTTGTAATAGACCTAAAAACCAAGTAATAGGAAAAACATTTTAAAGTTTATCACGAGAAGCCACAAAAGCAAATTACCCGAGTGATTTTTAAGTGATTCTGTTTCCATGGTCTGAGAAAAAGGTTACCTTTTTACAATGTGTGATTGCATCTAAGTACGCTATTATTTAACAACTGCATATAGGTAAAATGTATTAAGTATTTTTCTATGGCTGTCATAGTCGGGGGTGGTAGTGGGTTTACGGTACAAACTATCTAGAAAATGTTTCCTAGCCAAGCCTCCAGTCCGGTAGTGAAGTTTAGATACTGGGCCCGGTGAAGCTTCTACTTACGGAGTGCAAGTTGAAGACGGGTTTCTGGCGCCTTTAAGCAGCTACCTGAGGTAGCTGCAACTCTTTAGCTTGAGCAAGCAGCTCATTCGCCTCGCAGTAATACGCAATGACGATTTTTGTGATCTCTTCGTCTGTCAAGTTGATATTTTCTGTGATTCCTACAGCGATGTAGGAGAGGCAAAAAACTTGGCCGGAGGCACAGTCACAAAACTGAACTTGGGTGTAAAAGTCTCTTACCGTAACACTGCTCTTTACCTAACAGAACCAACCTCAGCAAAAGCTGTTGCAACAGTACAAAACAAAGAACGCGTCTTTTTATTCCAGAGCTGCAAAGATTGGGCATTCGCATCGAAGCTTTGTCCGCCTTGCATTTCAAGAGAAGACCAATTAGCCACTATGTCGTCTAGCTACATAATTTTTGGGTAGGGAAACAAACGGGTAAAGTAGAGGTGGTGGTGTTGGACTTGCAATTAAGTTGTCCTTGATTGACTATATAGAATATCCTAAAGTATTAGTGATCACATAATGACGCTACGCATTTCACTTTCCCATGCACAATACAAACTTCGTCACTGCCGGTTCCAAATCCGAATTGAAAAAAAGGAAGTTTGTAGAATGGGCTTTCAACTTACTTACTCATGTAAAAAGAATCTAAAGAGCAAGAGAAACTAGCACCAGAGATGTGAATAGAAAACTGAAGCACAAGGTTAAATGCCCCTATTTTCACTTAAGCATTATTCAACTTATCGATTTTATAACCACTTAAATAAGTGACCCTGGTGATGCATGTGGTGTGCACGTCATGTTAAATGTGTCACTGATCACAAGTTGGTACAGGGCAAATTTGAATTACGAATCCGAGAAAAATTCTGCTAGAATGAAGGTACCTTAATATATCGACATTATTACATTACAGTTACAGGCTTGGGAATCTAGTGCTTGAATGCACATGGAATAACGTTATACATCAAGTTTATTATGTGGAAGCTTAAGTTCTTGGTCTTTGAGTAACTAAACACTATGTCTGGTTTAACCAAGAAAGTCCAGCTATTAGCAAGGTACTGTCGAACAAGCTTTCATTTTCCTACTTTTTGTGAGGTTGTACTGCACCAGGGTAATTCAAATCAGTCCGCTTGTATTAAAAAGTACAGGAAAATGAAAGCAGATGCGCAGCGTAAACTAAACTAAGAATGAGCAATGACAGGTCGTCAGATACGAGTAAAATTATCAAATATGTTTAAGATAAGAAGACGTTTAAACTTTCTGTGGCCTTATGCGCCAAGCTCTTGATCATCTTACCTCATCTGTGATTTCTTTTACGTCAAAAGGCAACAACTCTGTCATCAAGGAAGCGGCAAAAATCATGAAAAATACCAGAAACAATTAAGTGGCGTGTTTCGATCCATCAACAGTCGAGGAATTGGTTGCCATATATCAAGGGAGTAGAAATACTCATCAAGGAAATCAAAAGTGGTCAAATGTCGGGCTTAGAAGGTCTTCTTAATGAATAGCCTAAGATAGCTTGGTAGGGAGTGGAGGCAGAATCGATTAGTTACTGTATATACGTATGTATGTTATGTATTGGTCACCATGTATCTGCTGATTATCTTCATACATATAAACATTGCAAACGCACTTGTTACGTGTAACAGCTTTTTTATGAAAATCTAAAATGGTTCTTCTGTGTTAGCTTAGCTTCCTTAGCGTTATTATCTTTCACTCTATGCAAGCCAGACACCATTCGTCCGTTGGGTTGTGTGTTATCACGTTTTCCGGTTGTATAGTTATTGGTAGCTCCTGGTGTAAGAACAATAGCCCTAATTCTTTTCGCTTAGGTCCTTCAAAAAGTATAAAGGGGGGAAAGAGGGTGGCGGAAATATCAATGGCCGTTACATACGACTTTTAACATTTTTGAATGACACTCTTCTTTATAGATATATATCACTTATATATATATATATATATACATATAATCTAATACTCGCGTAGGCCAAATAAGGTACTCTAGGTGGAAAGGAATCAACAAAAAATGTTACTTAACTTTACTGGGTGTGAAAATGGCCAGTTAATGAGGGTTATGATGTTAAGTAGAGGACTAAAAATGGCTGATTTTACCGTCACACACTTTCTGAATGACCGTTAAATTCATGGTATCATCTCGCTCTTTTCTTTGCTTCGTTTCAAGATTTCCCCAGCGTGTTTGTTGTCTAATTCAACCTCACCAGAAACTTGTGCATGTAAGTTTCCAAATGGCTTCAGGTTACCAGTGCCGAATTTCTTTACCTTGAAGGCGTAACTTTCAGTCAATGTTGGTCAAATGATCTCCAAATATGTTCTCATTAAGATAACAATGGAATTTATTTTGACACTAATTTCGGGAAACACATTTTGATTTTTTGTAACGATAAAGCAACGTAAAGTTACACCGTAGCATCTAAAACAATATTCACAATGTTAAAGTGTTTGACAAAAATAATGGTACCATTTTTACAAGTGGGAGGGTTAGTTTATCAAAGATTGGTATTTCCAAGCACAAGTTGACAATTGCTTAAACTTTCTTTTTACCCAGTACTAAAAATATACTCTAGCTTCTCTGTTGAGGTACGTCCCTTGAATTTTGGTGTTAAAATTCGATATTCTTCAGTAGATACAAAAAATTCACTGTTACATTCCTTTGACTAACTATTTTCTGAGAGGTAATTTAGATTCACAAAGCAATATTGTAACGTGTAACACGCCAACAATTCCAAGGAAGTTTCTATAGACCTGGAGAATCTGGTAGCTTTTGAGTTATTCTAATCGTCATCCATCATTGGGGACAGCTTTGGGTGATATTTTCACAGGCGTTTAAGAAAGTAATTTAATCTACACAAAATGTTATTGCCTATCCCTATTACTACAGATACGCCGATGACAATAAAAAAATCAACACAGATAACAGTAATTTTACAACGCCTTTGCAAACTCCAAAATTAGGTTTTTACCAGAGAAAAAGAACACATAAGATGTTTGTTGCTTGGGGGCATTTTGGTAAATGCAGTTCCAGTACTTCTAAAACCAAAGTCTTTCCCAAGGCATCCTTCACAAGGCAATATATGCGGTGGGCCTTATGTAAATCCATGCAATTAACAATGGTCTCTTAAAATAATTTGGGCCACTGTACTGTCGTTATTTACATTCCTGATCATCATAAGAAATTGACAGGTCAAGCAGATTCTTCTAAAGATAACCATTTCGATGTATTAAATGTGGTTATTCGGTACATATTGTCTACTTTCCAAAATCCTGTCAAAAAGGCATTATAAAGTGCCCTGTATATCTCACACCACCCCGGTAGATCCTGGTTAAAACTGAAAAATCAGGGTGTATTGGTGTAATCAGGGTGCTTGCCACAGATTCAAATATGGCTCCTTGTGAATTCGCGTGTTGATGTGAAAACAGCATCATCATAATGACAACGACGATGATGTCAAAAGCCACGGGGGTATTGTGAAAATACTTAATAGGTCATTTAAAATAAAGAAACATTAAAAGGTATGTTGGAAGACAACTGGTTACCGAATTCAGATAACTTACCCTGGTCATATTTCCAAATCTTTCTTGACCTGATATCAAAATGTACAGATGAGTATTAATGTGAGAAATAAAACTGCTATGGCTACTTGCTAGTACCACTGTTACTACTACTACTACTACTACTACTACTACTACTACTACTACTACTACTACTACTACTACTACTACTACTACTACTACTAGTGTTGTTCTCTACTAGCCCTCCTTAATCGAAGCGTCTTAACCTGAAAACCATAAGTAAGGCAATCCAACCTGCCAAACCCATAAAAACTCTGTGTTTGAAAAGCAGTCCAGGTGTCTCTAATACGATCTTCAGTTATGGACTCTCAATTCTCGACGTCGTGGGTCTTATATATATATCCTTCGCAGGGTACAAAAGAACTCCATACAAAATACTCAAAGTATCAATGACTACTTCAATAAAAGTTACATTGGATTTGGTTGGTTTCGTACTAGACTATAAAGTGAGCTCAGGTCTACTACTGTGGAAACAAATTGGTCGCAAGATTGAGTTCACAGCAGTCATAACAAAAAATATAGATATTAACTGCGAGAAATGTTGTTATTATTTTTATTATTATTTTCAATAGCTAATTAAACACATACAATTAGCCGAATACAATTTAGTTACCAAATTTTGCTAGTTAACAAAAACCACAAAAATACATAAATTAGTCATTTTCCTGGTCCTGTATACGACCAGAAATGTCCCTAAGAACAATATTTTCGCTGTCCATTCACACTGTCCTTTGAATTTCCCTTGCAATTTTGTTCATAACTTTGTGATTTTCATACATTTTTTAAGACCAATTCTCAACTCTTTCATTCCACTTCCAAGTGCACCGATTAACACTGGGATCAGAGTAATACTGAAACCAGCATTGCTCTTTCTTGTTTCGAACGCCAATTGTCTATATTTAGTTAATTTTATCCATTCTCTTCGCATCGATATTCTGTTGCTGCAGGCTTGCCATGTCGCATATCAATATCTTTCTCCCTTCCTTCATTTCAAGGAGCAAATCCGGTCGTTTTGTGCAGGTGGAAATCAAAGTCTCGCACCAGCTTTACCCTCTCTTTTCCAAGAGTAGTTACTCTGTCCAATTTCTCTTCATTCCAAACAACATCTTGGTCAATTAAATTGTACTCCTTTGGCCATGACACTGCTAGAATCATCAACGCTCGGTTGTTTCTGGCTAAGTATTCACTATTAGCTAGCTTATGACATCCAGCTACCAGGTGTTCCACTGTTTCACTATGTTGGAAACACACTCAACCTCTTCCATCCCCCACTAGTCCTCTTATTTGTTTCCTAGATCTAGTCTCAACCAGGTGCTCCAGCATCATCATTGTAGCCGCTCTCTTTCTGCGATTGAGATGCTGGGATAACCACAAAGGCCATTTATATTCTTGGTCTATATAAACTCTGCTTTGCTGTTGTTTTGCTTCATAGCTCTCGGTTCTTCTAGCTTTAGCACCCTTCTTCAATTTGCTTTTCAACTTTTTCCAGGCTGGCTTCCATCCTCCTTGAATTACTTCCTCTTCAATAGATACTTTGCCATCCTGAAAATGGATTTCTACTCCTATATCCTCCATTGTCTTTATTGCTTCGGTCACCATTGCATTCTCCTCCTTCAACATTTCGCTCCTCCATGCAGCTTTAATCAAGTTATTTGTCAAACAAGCCATATAACAAGCAACTCTTTTCTTGGTAAACATACCTCATGGACTTTATTCCACGTCCACCGTCCTCTCTCTTCATGTACAATCTTTCGTCACTTGCATGATTGGCCAATATGATTTGCTATTATTTCTCTCTTTATTATTTGATCTAGCTCTTTCAACCCTCCATTAATGAACAGCCACACAATCATTACGTCACTGCCACTGGAATGATTTTTGCATTAATGGCACGCACCAGATTGACCTCATTCAATTTTGTGCTTATTAGCATACCGACTCTCTTTGTAAATTCGCCCTTAACCCGCTCCAGCACCTTCTTGGTTCTTATCCCACCTGCTTGTTCTATTCCAAGGAGCTTGTATATTTCGTTTTTGTCTGAATCAGATGAATTCATTCGCTCTTCCAGCACCTGCAGTCCTTCACCTCTCACCATTTTGCCTCGTTCGAATACAATTTCAGCAAACTTTGCTACTTCGTAGCATGCTTCAGTGTCAAGACTCTCCTGTACCACAATGTCGTTCACGTCTTTAAAGAGTTTTGTGATTTTCTTTATACTGCTTTATGTCATCAACAAACAGGCTATTTGTTCGACTTATGTCTCTACTTCCTGGAGGACCCATTCTGTAGCCTTTACTTTGTTACAAAAGAAAACATACTGGTATTTCCTATACAAAAGCCAACTGGTCAAAGGTTGTTTTCCTTGCAGGAGCCCGCACGAGATGTCGATCATTCTGCTTGTTAGCTTTTCCCCTTTACTCCATATCTCCAGTCTTGCTTTCCACTTTTCCATGAAGTGCAATATCAGTGTTATCACTTCTTCTGGTAAGCCGACCCAGTGGTAAACTCTTAACATCCAGTCATGGTGTACTTTATCAAAGGCCATTTTGTAATGATACATCTATCAATAATCAACTGATCCACCGTTCCCAGGGCACCTTCTATCGCTCCTAATTGACCTTTATTCCATTTTCCATGACGTGTATTATTATTACTACTATTACAACGATAATTTATACAAGATAGGACTCTCAAAAAAAGATTTATGTATACACAGGAACTATAATTGCTGTTTTCCAGAGAGTCCTGTAAAAATGTATAGCTGCTATAAGCTGTCTCGTGTTCAGGGAGACTGTTGTAGAAGATATCTTAGTAAAGCCAGCATAATACTATTGTTTCTGAGTCTGATAAAATGTAGGTACACAGAAACGAAAAAAAAAAGGTTATAAAATACCAAAAATCAGATATTTCCATACCTGCAATGTCCCATAACTGCAGTCGAATCAGCGTCTGTTCATCCCAGTTTAGGACCTTCAAGGCAAAATCTACACCAATCTACAGTAAAGTTAAGGTTATTAACAATTCTGACTTGCAGATTACAATACGGGCAAACATAACACAACACAATGAAGTGTAACCTTGCAAGCTTTTCCAACTACAAATATAACAACATATTCTATATTGCTATTACTATAGTTTAACAATTATCTCAATGTCATTACTGCCAAGGCTCTCCCTGGGAAACATAATGATACAGTGCACAGAGCCACTATCTTCCCAACAGTTAATGTCAAATACCAGCCACTGAATAAGGAAATCACAAGATACGAACCATCTCAAAGGAAATTATGATTATACTTTAAGGCCTATTGGTACCAACTTCCTGAAAGATCTAAAATTAAGACAACAAATTGGAGGGTGTTGTTATATTGTTGTGTGATAGTAAATACTTCTGTGCATTTCAAAGAAACATTTTTATTTGCCCTTCTAGCCTCCTTTTTCGGTATTCTTTATAACTAAATTTTTGTGCCCCTAAAAAAGAAATCAAACAAATTACTTTTAATCAAATTTTACTCGCAATAAACATTTGTCTTCTACCCAGTAAAGTTTTGAGGTTACAAGTAAGTTCACAAAAACTAATAATTCTTAAATCAGTATAGGTAAGGCCCCAGAATTAACAGTTTAAGATAGTTTACAGTTTCATAATGCACCTTTTCTTCCGTTACTTGTGAGTGCATTGCATTAATTAATACAATGGCTGCATGGCCATTCAGGTGACTCCAATGGGGTAAAAGGTGCCCCAATATTTACAACGTGCATAGGTGCCAAAAAGGGAGTTAAAAGGGTTTTGAAAAGATCTGGGGGGGGGCAGTTAAACATGTACAATCACTGCATGATGTTCTTTACCAATATAAATGTAACATTAAGCATTGCTCTCTCTGACTAATTGTATGGCACACTGCCCTAGACAAGGTAATCTAAAGCAATCTAACATACTGTCCATGTCTATTTAAATAAACTGTCCTCCTTAAGTTAAAAGAAGGGCACAGAATAATTGGATAAATCCAAATGAATGTCTGGCCAAGTCAAGGCATCCCCTTATCAGTTTAAGGGCTTGTGTGGTCCCAACCAATGAATTTTACAATTAAAGTTTCAACATCTTTTAAAAATGTCATTTGTTTCCTAAAAGTGGTTTTAAGTCTTGTTCTAACAAATATCCAAAGCCAGACATTCATAATTATCAACAACAAGCAGAGTCCCATTCTTGTAAACTACTGAGTGTGACACAGTTCTGCCACGTGCTTGAAACAAAAGGGCACATATAAAAGGTTTTGTTGAATTACTGTATGATGTGGACCTTGAATTACAGATTCATCATCATCATATTCAGTTTATCGTCCGCCTTACACACTAGCATGTGTTGTTCACTTTCTTGAAATCGACTTCCAAGTTATCCTATCCTTCACCGGGTCTCTGCTGACACCTTTTTGTTTGAGATCCATCCTTATCACTTACTCCCATGTTTTCTTCGGTCTTCCTCTGCCAGTGGTTCCTGTCACCTTGATTGTTCTGCATCATATGATGTTATGAATAATTATATAAGTATAATGTTAGGAATAATGGTTTTGTTCTACCTGGTACAGCATTGCTATATTTTGATAGGTAGAATCTAATTTCTTTTGTTTTAATGATGAAAAACCATACAATGCATTAAAGGTATGGCACTGTGACACTATGACAAAAAAATCATGAAAAAACCCAACAAAAAAACAAGAGAAAAAGGAAAAAACAAAAGGATGAATTATTTCAAATGATAGAAGATGGCCTTGGACTCAAAAAGACTCAAGAAGACTCAAATCATATGACCATATGATAGAAGAAAGCACTTAAATGCCAAGGTATTCCACAACCTGCCTGGGGAAAGAAACCACATTCACAGAAGGATTTATTATAACATATAGGATATTTTATAATAAATCCTACATCCTTATGTGATTATATGCCCAATAATCACATAAGGATGTAGGATGTAACCATATAGGATATATGAAACTAAATTGGAACAAGCAAAGAAGAGCTCATTGAAACGTTTCCTATGAAAATACCTACAGAAAAGACTTAGACAAGCTACCTTCCATTAATGTGACAATGGCTGATAAGTAGCAGCAAGATTTGGACCTATGAAGTTATGAGCACATCTCTGAAAATGATACATACATCAAGATGTAATGAGAGTGACCTGGCCAGACATGGTATCCCACTCCACACAATAACGAATCATGGTTACATTGATTTGTAGAGATACCAAATTGGCTCAGGCATAAGGTACTTAATAGCACAATACAAAGAAACAATTTTTTTATAAGCAGACTTACTAAATGATTTAATATAAGAACCCCAAGAAAGATCTGGNGCCAGACATGGTATCCCACTCCACACAATAACGAATCATGGTTACATTGATTTGTAGAGATACCAAATTGGCTCAGGCATAAGGTACTTAATAGCACAATACAAAGAAACAATTTTTTTATAAGCAGACTTACTAAATGATTTAATATAAGAGCCCCAAGAAAGATCTGGAAACATGAAAAACTAAGCTGTCTCATTGATGTACATTCCTTGACAGGAAAAACCACCTTATCTGTGTTAATATCATAATGGTTTTTCATGAATACTGGAGGGAAATAAGGAATCAGGTTTCTATTGAAGGGCATGGATGGGCTTTGCTCCATTGAAAGAAACCAACTACCTTCCTTCCCATTCTTTGTTAGCCTTACAGTCCGATTCTAAATCTTCTGCAAGTTGACTTGTTTCTTCTGAGCTACCCTGTGTCCAATGCCAGAGTACAAGGTAGTTCCATCAGCATACATGTTGTTAAACTGAAGCAGATCATGTAAAGAAGAAACAGAGTTAATCCAAGAATAGAACCTTGAGGAACTCCAGTGAGAATTGAAAACTCATCAGATACAATTCTGACCAGTCTGACATGCATTTTAGCTGGAGAGGGGATGCTGCATTTCAAAACACTATCACACAGGCTGTAAATTGGAGTCTTAGGTTAGTTCATAATGTTAGCTTTGTAAGGATACAGTTGCCCTGTAATGTACCGAGAAAAAGTTGTGAACATATCTCTTTATAATACTGGTCTTTCCTGTACCAAGATCACCAATAACTAAAATTTTGTACAAATGTTCTTTCTTTTCCATTGGTAAATATTTGGTTATTCTTTTCCTTTGGCCTAAGAGAAAGGGAAAAAAAGTTTATGTTTATGAATGAAGAAAACCTTTCCAAAAGATTCCTCTAAGGCCAATGACATTGTTAATTTAATGTAAATTTGATTATCTTTCCATCAAAATTAATTAATTTTCCTTTCACATATCTTAAAAACAACCAAACAATTGGTCAAATTGAATTCCCAACCATTTTGCCATACAAATATCTGTTTTTTGTCTGGTTTGGTTATTTTAGTAGCTAGTGGATGGAGTGGTTTTATTTTAGGCATGTGTAATGGAATGTTATGTTTTGTATTTTCCAATCAAAAATAAATAAAATGAATTTTCTTGTTTAAGTGTATCATCCTGAAGATAAGTGAGAAATCTAAAATTTATTATGTTACATTGGAGTTTATTCAACAACTGTATTCATGCTTATTTCTAGCTATCCTGTCTGTTTATGCACCACAACTGGGGATATGCATTGAAGAGAAATGCAAGTTGCAAGAAGCTATGGCATAACTTGCTTCTTCAATATATGAAAAGGATATGTATCTTACTGGTGATGACTATAATAGTCATACTGAAAGAAAAGCAAATGGATAAAATTTAGAGCGGGGCATATTCTTGAGAAGGATGCAGCCTTGGTAGTACCCTAGAGTTGGTAGTGTGTAACACATGGTACATGGTAAGATAATAAGCTCAAAACATAAAAATCTGGTGGGTGTGCAACTTAAACTAACTAAACATTGGTTAATAATGGTGGCAAACAGTTAGTGAAGGATATGGTAGTTACACTAAAAAGTATGGAAATTGATGTAAAAAGACATAGGTGACTTAAACTGAATTTTGTGCTGAGCAAGGTCCTCAAGCTTGAGATTAGATTGAAAATTGTAGACATTAATAAAAAGAGATCTGTTGATGGCTGCTAAAAAGAACTATGGTTTGACCAAAGATCTTCCACAGCACAGAGTAATTTTGTAGTGAAACAATAATGTCAGGAATGCAATAAAGATGCAATGACAATATAAAAGGAGTAGAAGAATGGTGACAAGTGCAGGGCCTTACATCAAAGCCTAGAGGGTGTCGAGGGAAGCAATTTATGCTGATAGGAAAAGTGCAGTATATGAAGGGTTCAATAATTTTTGGGGTAGGGAAAATGACTGGCTGGAAATTTTAAGATTGCAAAGCAAATGAAAGCAGTATACCAAGATGTGATTGGTAACAATTGTTAAAATGGTAATGGCCAACTAGCAGTCACCAATGAAGAATAGCCGCAAAGCCTGGAAAGAACATTATCAAAGACTGTTAAATGAAGAGTTTTCATGGGGCAATGATGGTTTACTATAAGCAAAACCTATGAATACATAACCACAAGTAAACTAAGTCTGGTAAAAAAATATGTACAAAATGACAACAGGGGCAGCTTCATGCACAACTGGAGTCATGACTAAAATGCTACTTGCATCTGGTGATGCAGGCATTGTGAGAATGACAAGCCTTTTAAACCAAATTGTTCATGGAAAGGAATTACCTTAAGACTGAAACATACTGTAATTGTTTATTGTTTCAAAAACAAAAAGGAACCCACAGAGAGACAGTTAACTATAGACATTTGAAACTATCATAGCACATGATTAAAGTATTTGAGAGTTATTGGACAAGAAATCAGTGAAGTGGTAGGTATTGATGCAATTCAATTTGGTTTTAAGCTTAAAAAATTGCAATGGATGTAATCTCTTCAGCACAATTGAAAGAAAAGTTATTGGGAAAGAATAAGAATCCTTATTTTGCCATTGTTGACTTGGAGTAGACTTCTGAAGGTGAACCAAGGGCTATTGTAAAATGGGCTTTGAAAAAACTTGTCGTTGAACAATGATTGATACACACAATGATGGCAATGTATTGGAATAACAGAGGAACTGGAATAAACAGCACCATTGATGAAAAGCTCCACATTAAAATAAGAGTGCATCAGGGCTGAGAATCAAGAACTTGGAAAATGTTTTCTAACATTTGTTGAACCAATTTACTTTATATGTGCTGCTTCAAAAATTTACATTAAAATAACTTGTAATAACCACTGAAAATAGTGTTAACGTCAGCACTGCTATTTCCAGTTACAATAAGCACTTTTTTATCCTTTGTGCCAAATACGTTTAAGCAAATACAATATTGAGTTTTTATCACTTTCATAGTAGAAATTATGGGGTTTTTGCTTTTCTTTTACTTTATTATAATAAGTGCCACCCTTAATTAAACACTGCACATTTTATTGGTTATTTTTAAAGCTATACCCATTAAATGTTACGTTCCTGAGTAAATGTGGTGGATAAAGTCTGCTCCTGGTTGATGGATGAAGGGAAAGTAGAGTGAGAAAAATGATGAAAACTTGGACTCTCCTGCCATACATAAAAATAGTTTTTCTGGTGTAGAAAGAAGAAACAGTTCAGAAGAATGTACCAAATAATTTTCTATTGTTTATTTCTACATTAAGAATTTTAAGTCCCATAGACTGAGTGGTAATGCAGTTAAGTCTTGCTGAAAAAAATAGAATAAATTCAGCACCTTCTTTTCCCAGTTAACTATCTCTTTCCATAACACTTTATCTCCTCTATTATGGAAAATAATCCAACAAAGTAGAGAGCTGTTGGGGTTTAGAAGCTCAAAACATAAGCAACATTAACCTCAATCTTCCAAGTCAGCTTGCTAAGCTGGTGGTAAAGTGGGATTAATATAGCAAGGCCAACTGTGCATGAAAGGTCCTTGCAGGGCTTGCCAGGAAATGAGAAATTTTTACTGCTTATGAGAGGATCCAGGTTTCTTTTGTGGAGAGCTAATATGTCAGGAGAATCAAATTAGATTTTGGACTTAACATGAAAATTACCATAATGATCACAAATGTTAATGTTATAAAAATGTAGTTGATGATCACTGTTATTTCTTATTTGCTTTTTAGGTATACATATAAACACATAGCCTATATTTTATGTTGAATAAAACTACTTTGGTTTCTTATGAACAATTGCTTCCCTTCATTTAATGTAAATTGATTCAATGTAATATTAAATCATAGGCAAGAAACAGACAAAATCTCAGCTGTATGTAGATCTTACTCCTCCTAATGCTGTTTAACTGTGGAATTACTAAAAACAAACATTTGACAATTTTACTGCAAAATATGGAGCTGATCCCCTTGACAAATTTTGATCTATTGCAAATTTCTGCAGATGTGTCCAAGTAAATTAAGGAATGCAAGACCTATGATGAGATTGTTGATACACTAACAAATTACATGCTAAAATACCTAACAAAATCTTTGTTTCACACAAATTTGCATCCTGGAAACAACAACCCATTGAGTCTCTGATGAAATTTATGAAGAATTAAAGAAACTTGGTGAATCTTGCAATTTTATCCCTGTCTCAGTTTTTATCCACAGACCTTAATTTCTAAGAGATTCATTCATTTAATGGACTCACCTCAAGTTATAAAAGGCAGATTTTTTTATAACTTGAGGTGAAAATGCATAGCTAACATTTGACCAAGCCTACCAACAACAACAAACACTTGGCATTGTGCAAAAGAACTTTGACATGTACATGCAACAAAACAACAAAATCCCCAGTGTATAGCAGCATTATCAACCAACTAAACACAAATTACTAACAAGAACCTGGCATGAATAACAGGAATTCAAAAATCAAGACCCTCCAAAAATTAATGCTATTTTGTGCAGGTTCAGTTCAAACTAACCCTGCCTATTGTCCAGCCCCAAAATCTGTTTAATTGTTCAAAAGCAGAACATTTTGCAAAGTATCTAAATTTCCTATGAAGTAATATTCCACAATGCAATGTAATGTTCTTTTAGAGTCTTCACATTGGCCATAATGAACCAAATATGAACTCACCAGCATGTTTGAAGTGCATATAAATTATAGAATATTCAATAAATAAGATCCAAAGTTCATAGAGACTTATCAACAAAACATCTTTTGTGTCTTTGAACAAAGAACAATCCTTGATTCCTGGAAATGATGGATTTATTGTATTGACAAGGGCTCATGTACAGTGATGAACAATAGAAAACTGAGAACTGAACTCTGATGAACTCATTTACAATGAAGTCATCACTGTATGAGTTGTCCACCATACTCTACTCTTTGCATTTCACTACATGCTTTGCAATAGTAAAATGAGCCATTCCTCTACTCTGACTTTCCTGCATTCCTCACCATAGGTCATCCCTTGGGAATCTGTCAAAGGCCTTCTCTAAGTCAACAAATATCATGTAGTATTATTGTCACCACCAACATACTTTTCTTGAATTTGACGTCAGATGAAGATGGGATCAGTTGTACCTCTACCAGGTATGAAACCAAACTGCATTTCATTTATGGACACTTGCTGTCTGAAAAGGCTGTCAGCCACTTGTTCCAAAACTTTCATTGTTTGTTTCAAAAGCTTCAGGCCTCTGTAAATACCTCTGACACAAGCATCACCATTGCCTTTAAAGCAGTTCACAATAAAGCTCTCTTCTCACTTCTTTGGGACATGCTCTTCTCTGATGATGCTGTTTGGCAGGTCTACTATGATCTCACATCCAGAACACATCATGACAACTTTGTCATTTCAACAACAATACCAGAAGGGCCTGCTACCTTGGTATTTTTCATTATCTTTAAGGCACTGAGCTTACTTCAGTCAGCAGGCCCTGCACTGGATGTTCCTTGGTTCCAGGGAAATTCAGAATTCAGTAATCTTTTACCATGTTGTTGCAAGGCCTTGTGCTTGGGTATATTTTCCATGCAGGGTTGTAGATTGTCAGCTTTGATACTTTTCTCTCCGGTAATATCCTGATTATCCCTTCTTATCTGTTTTCTAACCTTGAAGATAGAACTGTCCTTTGGGTCAATGTTATAGCTAAGAAGACGACTCCCTTTGCTACATTTCTGGCCTGTGTGTATTCCACTCTACTGCCACCCCTTTTTGAGGCCACGTAGCAGCTTATCTTCTCCTGCAGTGCAGTGTTTATTTCCTCCATCCACCACCAGGTCTCTTAACCTCCACTGACATTTCTTCATATGGCTGCAAATAATATTAGTAGCACTACTAAGGAGACCATCTTTGAGTTGATGCCAGCAATCCTCCACACCAGCTCCCTTATAATCACTTGTGACCTCAATGAAAATGCCCTTCTATACCTTGCTTATTGCCAAACATGAAGAACTTGTATGGTTTTGAAATCAAATAACTCTATAGTATGTAAGAATGTCATGAAAATGTCATTGATGATTCATGTTTTAGGTATATATATATACACAAACACAGATAACCAAGATTCTATGTTGAATAAAACCACAGTTCGGTTTACTATGATAAACAAGGGCTTCCTTTCACTTTATGAAAGTCAATAGGGGAGATAAAATAAGGTTTGCATGAGTTGTGAGTCTAACTTAGTTTTCAAATGTTTACTGAGAATAAGGATAAGTATATATAGCCTAGTGGGTGCATTCAGGATCAAGGCAAAGGCTGCACAGTATATCATAAGGGCAAAAGCCTAAACTTTTGCCAGGGATAACCATTAGTTGTGGCTTTGGGATAAACCTCTCCTGGAAAAAAATGCTGGGTCACTCAAAGGTTGCATGGCACCCTGCTGCATATACAAAAGTATTATGGAGCCCCTGGTTCCAGTGCCTCCCTGTGTGCTACCGCAGAGTATTCACCCAAACACTTGCAGACTCCAATGCTGCAAATAATTAACTACCGATCTATAACCCTCATACAAGGGGGCTCTGGCCAAAACAATACTACTTGAAGCTGCCCAATGGATGATTCCAAATAGTTAACAACCAACATTCAATGGCCTAGTAAAGGCACATGCCTATGCTTAAATTAAGCAAAGATGATCTCCACCCTTGGTTTTATACCAGTTTAATAACCAATGAAAGGTTTACTGGGCATGCCAGCCCACTCACGATAGTGTCTGTTGTCTGTAGAGTGCAACTTACCACTGAATGTGCTGTGCAGAAATTTCAGTGAGTGAACAGCTAAAAAATTACAAGCTCTATATATAACAATGTGTAGAAAATATGGGATTAGGTTGCCCACCCTTCTTATCTATTAAAACTTCCCATCAATCAGCATGGGCTGCTTTGGTGTTGCTGATGGTGATCAATGAAAAAATCCTCTTCTATCTTCGATTTTTCTCCAGAGTTTACATTGTGTGGCACGCCCAGAAATGAAATAATGTCATGCTGCAAAAGCACTATTCTTTGAGGAAGGCGATAAAAATTATAAATAGGAATAATATTTTCTCCTCTGCATGCAACTAAAATTGCTGAAGGTGTCAGATGAAAAATTGGAATATCGTGTGAAAAAAATACTTCACAAAATTTACTTCAGGTCACGACTCACCGGTTATGTCCGTATGCAGCGCTGTGAAACGCAAAATAATCTCCAATTTTATGCGTTACCCTCTAAAAAGTAAATACGTTATTTCAACATATCATTTTACAGCTTGAAAAGAGTCAGCTTGTCCCAAAATAAAATAAGCTTCCTTCCAGGCGACGGTATGATTCAATTGTCTTGACGGAAACTCAGAAAACACAAAAGGCAGAAGGGCAATCGGGCGAAAGATTTCAGTAACTATCTAAAGCGCACGCGCCATCACAGTTGATCAAATTTATGGTGTCAAAACTTGTAAACAGGTTCGTTTCATGCAATGAACAACAAAGGTGACCTAAATTTAAGGAAAATTGGGAAATTCGAAAGGAATGATAACAAATACAAAGCTTTTGTGGCTGATGTGAAGATAAAGTTGGCAACTCAGGTCCGCTTTTTGTTTATTCGTCCATAGCCTCCTTTTTCGTACACGAAAGAGAGTGTGTATTGTTATTATTATTGCAGTGAAGATTTTGTATTGTTGAATTGGGATTCACCGACAGCGAAAGCCGACACGAGTTGCCTGTCTGCTCATTTCTATTCTGAGAAGGAACAACTTTCAATCATGTGACAAAAGGGGATAAACACCCTCATTCTCGAAAAGAGAATGAGGTTACTCACATTCAACATGTTTGATCAACGACGACGACGGATGTTATTCCAGAACCCTGCTGTGTTCAGGTGGTCGGGTTTGAACTCATCAGACGACTTATTGTGTGCCTTTGAGCGGATTTTCCACTCGACGGATTACTTAGTTGCGGAGCGGCATGGCCATTATTCATTCAAGAAAAATCACACCAAAATATTTCAGCCTCGCCCAATGTTAACATATTTTATTTCAATTTTCCCGCCTCACGCAAAGCTGTTATCCAATCAAAATAAAAAAAATGTTGCTTTGCGGAGACACTGAATTTTGCTGAAAAGAAAAGCTAAACAAAACAATTAGCAGATTTTTTTTTCCTGAACGAAACGATGACTGGAAACA
Organism: Morbakka virulenta; assembly: GCA_003991215.1. Taxonomy (NCBI): domain Eukaryota; kingdom Metazoa; phylum Cnidaria; class Cubozoa; order Carybdeida; family Carukiidae; genus Morbakka; species Morbakka virulenta. The sequence goes on along the minus strand of RDPX01000036.1, from coordinate 3,610,425 downwards.
TAAATCCTTTTCTTTAAGATAACTATGATCTGTTTCAGAAATATTTTTCAACTTGGAATAGGACATCCTCCTCCTCAAGGTGCCATATCTTGACGGACGTTGGCTGTCATGACACGCCACTTTTCCCTGTCTCGTGTTGCTTGTATCAGGTCACGTGGTCTTTTACCGGTCCATTCACTCATACATTGTAAGTATGTTTTTCTTTGTCTTCCTCTGCTTCTTCTGCCTTCGATTTTGCCTGTCACTGATAAATCTCTTTCCTGATGATGTGACCGAAAAAGCTCATCTGTCGTTTTCTGATTGTTTCCACAAGTGTCCGTTTGGTATTTATCCTTCTGAAAATTTCTTCATTTGTTGTGTGCGTTGTCCAGCTGACTTTCAGGATTCTTTCCATTTGTGGAGATATTGTCCAACACTCACACCCATACAGTAGTATTGGGTGGACATAACATTGTAGCATTCTCTTTTTGGTCGTTAATGAAAAGCTACCGCTGACAAGCATTGGTTTCATTTTCTGAAATGCCTTTTTCGCCATGGCGATTCGTGTTTGCATTTCGGTTTCACATCGACCATCCTTTGTAATAATGCTCCCTAGGTATTTAAACTTGTCTAACTGCTTCATTACTTCATTTCCAATTCTCAAATTCCATTTAATGTCAGCTCTCAGCTTGCTTACTACCATATACTCTGTTTTCTTACAATTCAATGTAAGGCCCTTCTCTCTACTGGCTTCTACCACTTTGTCCAAAAGTCTTTGCAAATCTTCTTCAGAGTTCCTTATAAGGACTGCATCATTCTGCGTATCTCAAGTTGGTGATGTTCTGGCCTCCAATGATGCACCCTTTTGAGTCTTCCAATGTTCTCATGATCATTTCGCTGTATGGAATAGGACATAGGTCTTCATATATAGATAAAAATGCCCAAAATCCACAGAGGGTCATTAACACAGGCACACCATAACATTTTGAATATGTTTCTATGTAAAGGAAGGTGGGGGTGGGGGGATAAAGGATCACAATCCGATTTTCATGCACCATCCTGTGATTTGTCTCTTTCACACAGAAGGTTATAAATTGGGACTGTGGAAGCACCTGTGGCACCTGGGACATCTTGATGTGTTCCCATTAGATGCACTTAAAGAATTATTTTTTTCTGTAGAAGACCTAATCCTTTTATTGCCAGGTTTGAAAATCCTGCTTTTTATTTTTTGCTTCTTGTTTGGCATTTCAACAACAACAAAAACTGTTGTCCCACTGCTATAACATTCTGGTAGCAAAGACTAACTCTTTAAGAGGTTTTGCCTATACTTTATTTACAACATGTCTATTTTTCTTACGTAAGCAGAAAAATAACCATTAAATCTGTGTATTCGCCTCTTTTACATGGCTGCTTATACATACAGGTGACGTTTTCGATAAGCAAATAAACTCCCTGTGTAAAGAAACATTTTTCACTGTCTATTCACTAACCTTTTTTGTAGTTATGTTTATTTAATTACACAGATCTGCGTTTAAAAAAAATCTCGCCGGATGAGTCTTTTCGGACTGATTTTGTATCTTTCTGACACGCTGAATTCAAATATGCAATCAGTTTTTCTCCATCACGTACAGATTTTGTTTCACAACATTTCTAANTAAGCAGAAAAATAACCATTTAATCTGCGATTTTTTCCCACCTGTCTAAATGTGTATTCGCCTCTTTTACATGGCTGCTTATACATACAGGTGACGTTTTCGATAAGCAAATAAACTCCCTGTGTAAAGAAACATTTTTCACTGTCTATTCACTAACCTTTTTTGTAGTTATGTTTATTTAATTACACAGATCTGCGTTTAAAAAAATCTCACCGGATGAGTCTTTTCGGACTGATTTTGTATCTTTCTGACACGCTGAATTCAAATATGCAATCAGTTTTTCTCCATCACGTACAGATTTTGTTTCACAACATTTCTAAAAAAAATCAAATACACATGAATTTCGCATTTTGTGAATTATATATTTATGTGACGATGTAGTATTTTTAAAGATCTTGGAAATTACAAAAACATACGACGTCAACAAAATAGAGGTCCAATGAATGATCAAGTTAATCACGCAGGCAAGAATGGCCTCTTCATGGATTTTCTGGAGTGCCGGGCGTGAGGAATATCCCTCTTGAGACACCAACAGTAATCAGCGAGCATAGAAACGTCCCAGCGTCCTTGGTGTCGCTCCTCCATCACCCGAATGTCTTGATGGAAGCGCTCGCCTTGTTCCTCGCTGTAGTCGCCACAGTTGCTTGTGAAGTAGTCCAAATACGAGCTTAAAAAGTGCATTTTGATGGACATGTGAGCTCTAATAGCCTGGTAGCTGGAGAGAAGATCTTCGACTACAGAGACATATTGTGTGCTTCTGTGATTCCCGACAAAATTCGCGATAATGGACTTGAAGGCTAGCCAAGCGTTCAACTGATCTCTGCATAAACTCCTGTTAAAGTCTTTGTCCTTGATGAGTTCTCTTATCTGTGAGCCATCAAACACACCAGCTTCGATTTTCGCTATACTGAGAAATTTCTCCTTTAAGAAAGCGATTGCCTTGCCGTCTTTCGGAAGAGCTTTTACGAAGTTTTTCACGAGGTCTAGTTTTATGTGAAGCGGTGGAAGCAATACATTTTTGGGGTTGACAAGAGCTTTCTCGACGATGTTTTTTGAGCCCGATTCCAGCGCTCCTCTCTGTGGCCACTCTCGCCCAGGATAGTCATGTTATACCGTGCAAGTTTGTATCCATCAATATCTAAAGACATCCTGCCAATAAAAGGCCAAATTATATTTCATATCAAAGGATATTTGACAAAGATATCTTTTACAAAGTTTTTTCGCTGAATCATCAAATCTTTATTTATTCTATTTTGCTGTTTTTACCTTTTGGTTGGGAACGTGGCCAACGGACCAAATTTTCGAGTTACGTGTCCGGTATGAACTTTTTCATCTTAATTTTATGATGTTAAGAATCATTATTAAGATTTAGGGGATTATTACAACGATTTGAAAGATCATCACTTAGATTTGAATTTGATAATTACATCTGGAAGTTTGGCCTCCTTGCTCTTGGGCAAGAAGGGTCTTCGACCGCCATCTTGGATTTTAAAGATCACTAGTACACCAATCACTGTTTTCAACAAAGAAAAATCTATTAGACACTAAATCAAACTGTTAATACCCTTTACTTTTTTAATATCAGCCGTAGTTATAACAGGCCACCAAAATATTGTAGGCAATCTTAGCAGCTACAATCTTTGTAATTCATCAGAATTTTTTTCTTCGACTTATACCCCATTTACACGAAGAATCGGTACTGGGACTATCATGGGAAACAGTTCCCAGGTTGCTGCCCTGACCTATGCCTTGAACGACTCGTATTTGCCTCAAACTATCGTGACTTTATCTCACTTTACAGAAGGAAAAAACCACCGCATTCCCGATCTTCATGTCGCAAACTTTATGGTACTCCCAGTACTCGTTCTTCTTTTAGTAAACATTGGTCAATGGCTCACATGTAGTTTCCTCTGTCGGTACACAGACATCAAATATAAATACTTATTCTTGAAAACAAAGAAATCTGCCAGAAAACAATCTGGATTCAACGTTTTACCAAAAATAATCATATTTCTCCTTATAATCATATCATACAATACTAAATTAATTACAACAAGTCAAAATGACACGAAAATTTACCAAAAGCTGGGGATTTTTACCAATGAATACCTTATCACCGTTAAAAACATACTATCAAACCATCTAAAAGAACAGTCATCTATTTATGCTCTGTCCAAATTAAAATTTGGAAAAAACTTTGCATACTTAAAATTAATTCTGCTACTTTCAGGAGATATTAACATACACCCTGGGCCAATAAACTACCCATGCACTAATTGTATTAAACAAGTGAGGAAAAGACAAATACCATGTAAAAAATGTAACTTAGGGATTCACAAAAAATGCACACAACATACAGGGGGCTCAAAAATATAGAAGTAATTAACTTCATATTCAAACCATGCCTAACTAGTGCTACTAAGGAAAGCAAACTGTCTGATAACAATTGGGAACAGGTCCCCTTTTCAAGTCATGATTACCCGTTAAAAGATCCTCAAGACCTTCAGGATAATATGCCAGAGCCCAAAAATTTGGATAATTGCCCCAATAAAGATACTTGGAAGGTTTTCAATAAACGTGGACTACATCTTATCCATTTAAATGTTAACAGTATTTTATCTAAAATTGACGAACTTCGAGAAATTGTAAAGAAATCAAAGGCCACTTTAATCGGTTTGACAGAGGCCAAACTTGATCCTACTGTACCTGATGATGAGATAAATATTGACGGATNTGCTACTAAGGAAAGCAAACTGTCTTATAACAATTGGGAACAGGTCCCCTTTTCAAGTCATGATTACCCGTTAAAAGATCCTCAAGACCTTCAGGATAATATGCCAGAGCCCAAAAATTTGGATAATTGCCCCAATAAAGATACTTGGAAGGTTTTCAATAAACGTGGACTACATCTTATCCATTTAAATGTTAACAGTATTTTATCTAAAATTGACGAACTTCGAGAAATTGTAAAGAAATCAAAGGCCACTTTAATCGGTTTGACAGAGGCCAAACTTGATCCTACTGTACCTGATGATGAGATAAACATTGACGGATATGAGTTAATAAGTTCCGATCGCAGCAGGCACGGGGGAGGGGTAGCTTGCTACATAAAAAATGACATAGCCTTTAAAGTCAGGAGCGGGTTCTCCAACGAAATCGAAAACGTAGTCTTAGATATTTTACTTCCAAAAACTAAGCCTTTACTTGTAGGAATTCTGTATGGACCTCCCGATCACTCACAATTCTTAGAAAAACTAACATCAGCCATAACCAACGCCCACCATTTTAATAGCCAAGAGGTGTACCTATTAGGTGATCTAAACATCAACCTTATAAAAAACAAGGCGCACATTTCAAACGGAATAAAAAGTATTGCGAATTTTGCTCGCAACATGATTTAAAACAACTAATTTCGTCACCAACACGTATAACCGTTAACTCTTCTTCTTTACTTGATCATATTCTTACCAAATCTAGTGATAGAGTATCACAGTTTGGCATAGTTGATATTGGTCTCTCGGATCACTAAATGATATATTGTACAAGAAAAATTTCCCGGGCCAAGTTTAACACTCATAAATATGTCAAGATGAGGTCGTTTAAAAATTACACTAAGGACCATTAGTTGGAAGAACTTGATAAAGTAAATTTTCCTGAATATTCAAAGTTCACATATACAAATAGTGCATATTCTGATTTCGTTGGAAAGCTTACCTCTGTAGTCGATAAAGTCGCCCCTGTAAGAGAAATGCGCATCAAGAACAATGCACAAGACTGGTTCGACGTTGAAATTCACGAGAAAATAGAGTTGCGTGATAAGTTATTTGCCAAATTTAAAAAATCGAGGGAAAAAAGTGATGACCTTAGTTACAAAAAGGCCCGAAACTGTGTACAGAGCACGATAAAAAAGAAAAAGAAGAATTTTGTCGTAAATAAACTCAGCAAAAATATTGGTAGACCCAAAGAACTCTGGAAGTCACTGAAGTCTTTAGGCCTGCGCTCAAAACATAAATCACCTCCCTCATTTTGCCTAGAAACAGACGGCAACTTAGCTTTTAACCCTAAATCTAACACTGAAATTTTCAAAGACTTTTATTCGAATTTAGCAGACGACTTAGTCAAGAAACTCCCAGTCCCCCCGAAGAAATTTGACAAACATACAGTCCAGAGATACTACCAACAACTGAATCTCGATGACAAAACCCTTTCTTTTAAACCAACAACACCCAATGCTGTAGAAAAGCTATAGGAAGAAATAAATCCTAATAAAAGCGCAGAATTGGATACTTGACTGACTTAAGCCTGTTCACTCCGGCATGGAGCATAGGCCGCTAACAATCTCCCTCCATCTGCGTCTGTCCTGGGCTGCGGTCGTGATGGTGTGCCAACTATGTCCGCTGTCTTTCATCTCCTGTTCTAAACTTCTATGCAAGGTGGCTCTAGATCTTCCTCTTTTCCGTCTGCCTTGAGGGTTCCATCGCAAGGCTTGCCGAGTAATGTTGCCTTCGGCTTTCCCAAGGGTATGCCCGATTCATGTCCATTTCCTTTTCCTTATCTGTACTGGTGTAGGAAGCTGACTTGTTTGTTCCCTTAGATCTTGATTGCTAATACGGTTTGGCCACCAAATTTTCACGATCCGTCGGAGACATCTGTTGAATGACTGGATTTGTCTGTCTGTCGCCTTTGTAGTGCGCCAAGTTTCAGCTTCATACATCAGTACAGATTTTACATTTGAGTTGAAGATCCTGAGCTTTGTTTTAGTAGCTATCTCTCTTGATCGCCACACTTTGATGAGGAGACTAAACGCTGTCCTTGCTTTGGCTATTCTTGTCTTGATGTCCTGTTGGGCACCGCCGGTCTCATCTACTATGCTTCCCAGATACGTAAATGACCTAACCTCTTCTATATCCCCGCTTGTTAACCTACTGCTGTCATCCTTCTTTGCATTTATTCTCATGACCTTTGTCTTGTCCTTGTTTATTCGCAGTCCAACTTTTGATGCATTCGCTTCCAAGGTTGAAGTCTTGTCCTGCATCTGTTGATGTGTGTGTGATAGTAGAGCAATGTCATCCGCAAAATCTAGGTCGTCTAGCTGACGCCAAAGGGTCCACTGAATACCATTCCTTTTGTCCTTTGTTGACTCCTTCATTATCCAGTCTATTGCCAAAAGGAAGAGAAATGGGGAGAGAAGA
>RDPX01000036.1:3559553-3598038 GCA_003991215.1 Morbakka virulenta | reverse complement strand
AAGTTTGATCCCGAAATATGCATGGTAGCTTTTCTTTGCAAAGGTTGAAATTGTGCAGGCTTGTCCACTGAACATAACTTGACCACAAATGTAGCAAAATCTATCAGGATTATTTTTGCATTTTCTGTTCATGGTTGTTGATAGCAGAGCGTCAGTTCTACTGAAATTCTCGGAGCCAGCATTGAGAACTATTGGCCTGCGTGATATGTTCAATAAATTTGAACTCAGGGGCTGTTGGATTACAAAGTACAAGTTGGGTTCGTATTACCACACGCTAATCGACATAAGAACCCACAAATAGCCCAGTGTACAATTCGATGATATCGGCCCAAGTCGAATCGAGTTACAGAATCAGATGCCTCACAAATGACGGAATACATGCAAGCTGGTTTCAGCTTTGATAGTTGTGTCTGCAAGGCAGTGACCTCCATTGTCTATTGCAGTAAACGTTTTGATAATTTACACAGTACGTAATTAAACAGGAACAGATTTAGTGCTGTCAATAATTTTTTTACTGGTAAGAGTGGGTGTCTCATTTTCGCAATATTTGCGAAAACTTGAAAAAAAAAGACGTGATTGGAAAAATCTGACTGCATATTCGTGATCAGCGTATCAAAGTTATATAAGACGCATATAAATAATGTAATCCGGGAAACTATCGCAGACCAGTGTTATTTATTATAAACCAGACTATGTATTTTTAGTGTTGTTACGTTAGTAGATACTTTACAAGTATATTTTATTTTAAAAAACAGTTACCTGAAACGCACATATACCAGGGCCTTACCAAAACATTTAGTGTCAAAAAGGAAACGTCCAAGGTGGCAACAGACTAGTAACAAATTCAGAAGTAGTTTTAAAGGGCCGTGGAGAGGAAAAGCCTGATTTGATCTTTACCAGGTATTGTAAAATAGGAGTAAAACCTTCACTACTCACATTATTAAAGATGTTCTTGGGCTAAAGGAGAGAGCTTCGACCACTCCAACTCCCCAGCAGCACAAGTCTGAAATAATTAAAAGTTTGAGGGGAATGGATAGTATGAAACTTCATGTTAATACAAAGTTAGTAGATAGATTACATTTGTCTAAAAACTTGTCTCTATTGAACCTGATACAAAACGAAGATTAAAAACTTGTTATTTTTGTTTTGTCCCATAAAATTTAGGAACTGTTGTTCCAGTAACAAGGAAGGGAAAGATTAACAATGAAAATTTTGCTAAATGGAAGTATCTTAATGACGTGTGTGGGGTTAGGGCTCTGAAAAAAACAGAACGAGACATATGAAAGTATTGCTATTATAAGATGTTAACGGTTTCCATCTATTATCTTAACGGCTATGTTACAACCTGTGCAGTAGATACCAAGTGTTTATAAAATAGTCTACCGAAATATAGCCAGTGTATACCATTGCCATTTAAAACCGTTTTAATTTACCATTAATATTAGCTCCATTTCTTGAATAAAAATCAAATCTCTACTACCTTTCCAGCCCTTTAAATGCTATAATTTTTTTCCTCCATAGATAAACCTTAAAGTGGGTAGTGTTTTATTTTATTTCCCTTCAGCCCAACAGCATCAACAGGTACGAAAATGTAAGGTAATATATATATATATATATATATATATATATTACCTTCCATTTTTTATACTTTAAGATGCTGCAAATTTGTGTTCTTAACTTCGTGATTTATTGTGATTATATATATCTATCTATCCATATATAAAAGATAGGTATATAATTACAATTAATCACGAAGTTAAAAGCACAATGTTTGCACAATGTCAAAAGTGCTATGTTGCAATTTGCTATGTGAAGACGACTTCGGACAACGTGATGATGATGAAACAAATTTCATCAGTCCCTATGCCCCACAGCAATTGTATACATCATAAGAGAAAGAGGAGTTCAGGAAGCAACGTGAGGATGCCAAGTGCGAAAGTCCAAGTACAGGGGAACTGCTTAGCGAAAATAAGGATTCCAACCAGGGGTGTCGATGGTGCAGCCGATGCACTTTCCCAGAATGGTACAGAAAAAGATGAGGAAACAACAAGTGAACTTCCACATGGTGTCCTTAGTTCTAGATAAGGCCTGCGATACAATCCGTTGAAATCTTGTTTGTTACTGTCTGGGGAAACAGGGAGTAACTGAGAGCTATGTTGGAATTTTCCAGGACATGTACGAGAAATGCATGGCATCACTTATATGACAGTTGGAGAAACAGGGGAAATTGAAATAGAGGTTGACGTATACCAAGAATTCTCTCTGAGCCCTTTATTGTTTATTGCCATCACGGCACCATTACGGAAGTCATGAAGAAAGGATACAGCCTGGCCAATGTAATTTGCTGACCACGCTGTCCTTTGTGATACTGGGGGGGGGGGGGGCAAAATAGAGAACAGAGAAAAAGTGGGGGGGNGCTGATATACACTTACAATATGGCACTTGAGACTTCCCAAGTATGCTAATCTTTGTTTTCCTCTGCTTCTTTTGCCTTCAATACAACCTGTAGGGGTAAGATTTTCTAGTCCTTCCTTTCTTATGATATCTCCCATAAACCTCATCTTCCTTTCACGAATTGTTTTTACCAGACACCTTTCTCCTCCAGCTTTCCTCAAAACGTCCTCATTTGTTTGATGGTCTACAAATGAAATTCTCAAGATTCACCTGTAAAACTAACATTTCAACACCTTCTAGTCTCTTTGCTTTTATGGTGATATTTTCCAGCACTCACAACCATATAATAGAGTAGATGTTACATAACCTTCCAGCACACTCTGCTTTGTAACCATTGACACTTTGCGCTGTTTCAAGATCTTCCGTAATCTTTCAAAAGTACCTTTTGCAACTCTTATCCTTTTCTTGATTTCCACACTTTCCACTCTCTGTTATATAGCTACGTAAGTCATTGAACTTGTCAACTTGCTGTATTGGGTCTTTTCCAATATACAACCTACAGCTGGGACTTTAGTTCTTACTTACCACCATTCATGCTGTTTTCTTGCGATTTATTTCCAGTCCTTTCCTTCTACTTTGGTCAACTATTTCATCTAGTAGCCTTTGTAAATCTTGTTCTGAGCCTGCAACGGATGTTGACTCATCTGCAAATCGTATATTGTTGAAATTATGACCTCCTACAGAAACCCCTTCCAAATCTTCTCTGCCTCGAAAAACCTTTTCACCATAAAGGTTGAAAAAATTAGGTGAAAACTCGCATTCCTGTCTTACTCCTCTCTTAATCTTGATGAAATGACTCGTCTCATTATCTATTCTCATACAAGCAGTTTGATCCCAATATAGATTTCGTATAAAGCGTAAATCCTTTCCACCCAGGTCTAATTCCTCAAGATCATTGAATAGCTTTTCATGCTATAAAATGCCTTGGTGTATTCAATAAAACAAACATATATAGATCTCTTTGTATTTCTAATGCTCTTTCTGACAGCATCTGTATGACAAAACAGCATTTCTACTACCAGTATACACCATGAATCCACACTGTTCTTTACCTATCTCTAGTCTGATTGTTCTACAGGCCCTCTGCATAATGATCTTCTGAATCAGTTTGACTACATGACTCATAAGGCTAATGGTTCAATGCAATTAATTCTATTGCACCAGATTTCTCAGGCAAAGCAATAAAAATTTATTTACTAAGATCTTCTGGTATTTCACCACTACCATACACTTTGTTTATCAGATCTGTCAACCTCTCAATTCCAACGTCTTCTAATGGTGTTTACATTTCTGTAACAATCTCATCAGATCCTGCAGCTTTGTTCCTCTTCATTTTGCTAGGTGTTGCCTCCACTTCTGATCTTAGAATGGTAGGCCCATCCATATTCTTTTGTATTGAGGATTTCACTCCTCTGTCATCTTGGAACATGTCAGTGATGTATTCACTCCATCGTTCTGACACTTTTTCCTTTTCCATTATAACACTCCCATCTTTAGATTTTATACACCCAGATGATGTCTTGTATATAGAAAGTCCTTAGCGATTTTAAGGGATATTCATATTCTTTACATGTTCTGCCTCAGAAGCGTAGAGCATATTTATTTCCAGTGAAATGATTGAGTCAGGAAAAAATGGTTTAATCACATGGCGTGGTTCTGCAATTTTAATGACATCGTTTTATGCAATACAAGATTTTCCAGAGACTTGAACTGTTTAGTGCAATTTTTCTGCTGATATATTTGTCTGTGGTGACGTCAAAGCTCATCATGCTTACTGGTTATACTCTCACTCTATTGATGTATCTGGACAAATGTCTTACAATGTTTTTTAGCTTAACGTCTACTCAATATTTTTTATTTCCTGCTCTTATTCCTAACATTGAAAATCATCGTTCTTCTTTGCTTGCATCTTATATTTTTTCCCTATTCTAATCGTTCTCTGCCTTTTCTGGCTTTCCACTTGGTAAGGACGATCACACAAAGGTCTCCATTTTTGTCTTCCATCAAACAATGTATTCATATAAAATCTCCTTCTCATCTCACCTCTAATCATGGTGACCTTGGTGATTGGGAATCTTCTTTTGATCTCTTTGTCAGTATGTTTTACAAATTACTTTTTCGATTTTTTACAGAAATGTGCCTCTAAAATTACACCCTGGAGTTAGATTCGTTTAAATGCCTTTGTGGCTCATGGTTCATATCAAACAAAGTTTCGCTTTTTGTTCTGGTTCTCACCCGCCTGCGCCCCAGCTACAGTTTACTGCATTCACTTTTCCCGTCAGTTTTAACTTGATGCCATTCCTACCTATAAGACCTTTTTATTTGTGCTGGAAGTCATTGGAAAGAATTCTTATTTGAAGATGAACCTCATTATGCTGAATCTATTGTAGTTCCAAATTTCACCAAAAATCTTTGCGTAAAGAGTTTTAGAGAATTTACAACAAAGTTTTCAATTAATGCACCATTCTTCCTCTTCTTGATGACTTCCAGGTCTTGACTCCCTCAAAAGATAACTTCGGACTCGATCCTTTCCTAGCAACTATTCTCTTAATGATACTAATCTGGCTCTTCCACGCTTTTTATCATGTTCCTTTAATGATATTATATAAATGATCGCTCAAAACCCCTTCCCTCCGTTACTCTAGTCATCTTTTTCTTTGGATATACCCACTGGATCTATCCCTATCCTCCAGAAATATTCTGATGAACTTCCGTCAATCCTCTAAAAACACTTGTCCTTCTGAACCTTGTTGTCTTTCTTGTTGAAAAGCGAATCCATTGTTCGTGACTGGAAAAAAATTTCTAGAGACCGATCCAATAATAATTATTATTGGGTTATCAGTTGACCCGCCTATCTGCAGCAAGGTGTTTGAGCGACTGATAAACGATCACACTATCTCCCACCATCTCCACAATAGGCAATATGGTCTATCAATAAGGTCGAAAGAGTCGAGGGTCGAAAATCTGTCTGAAGTCATGGTGCCAATAGGTGAGTTTGGAAGAGGATACTGTCATGTAAAGTACTTTATTGGTTAAAATCCAGTTTTGACATGATATATTTTGTTTTGATTTTTGCTATAGTTAAAGTACCCGCGTCATTTATCTTACTTTCTTTAACCATCATCTTATGTATTCACAAAAGTCTAGTTCGAAAGAAGCCACTTTACCTTTTATTCCTCGTCAAAATTATTTTCTTTGATCTTCATCAATATGATTTTTACGCATTATTTGTAGACCATTGAGGAAATAATATTTGGCCTGCCTCTGCAACTTTATGTGCTTAATAGAGAATTAAATTGTGGTTTAAAATTGGAACATCCTCTCATTCGATAATCCCATTTATCAAATTTAAGCGTGCACACAAAATTATAGCTCAAGACAAGAGCTCAAGCTGGTTCATCCGAACTTTTCTGTCTAATTTGTAATAACAAAATTTACACAAAAGTTACATTTTCAGCCATTTTTGTCTCATTTGGAGTGACAAAAGTAGACTTTCCTCCCCCTCCCCCCAACTCGGTCCCACATTTTTTACATCTACTTTGCTCACAATGCATTATGGTTATAACGGGTCTTTATTTGTTGAGGAAGATCGTGTGTTGCGTAAATTATTTCCCGACGGACACGAGTAAGACAGACGTGAAATTTTGGAACGATTGAAACTTCAGTTATTTTGGTGCTTTGTTTCCAGCATGGCTGATCCCACAGAGTTACATGTGAGTCTTGAAACGTACAAAGCACAGCTGAAACAGGTATGGCAATTTTTTTAAGGAGATACTGGGAGAAGCCTCTGTTCATGAAACTGTGGCAGACATTTTGTCTGACGTGAGGTAGGCACGATGCCTTGAAGGGTACAATTTACGGTGTACAATGTAGAAAGCTTAACCTTAAGAAGCAGGCAGGAAAATGACCTTGTTTTAAAGAGACAATAGTACTAGTTGTGTACTCGAAGTTTAACTAGTTGATTTTGTGGTTTGTTGCAAAAGTGGTATTATTTGATATTCAGCTGTTGGGTTAGAATTGCGCCTTTAGTACAGTAGTGGATTTTATTGAAGTGTCTTATTGAAGTGTCTTCATTGAGGTCTTGTAATATACGGTAGTAACAGAATGATGGCTATCTAACATTCGTTCAGACGCAAATTAAATTGCATGACAAGTAAAAGTTCCCGTGACTTGTTTTATCATGCGGACAACTTTGTATTCATTGTGAACGAGCAAGTTAGCTAAATCCTTGTGTGTATGTGATATCCAACAGGCATGTTTTACTGTATTTGTTATTAACAGACCTCGTGGTAAGGGAGGCCTACTCAAAATACATGAAATTGTTTTTTGTATTATTAATCTGAGATAAACGAAAATTTGATCTCTTCCCTGCAAAGGTGGAGGCTGTGTTGATGATAGACGACGATAATGAAGATCTTCAGAAGCTTAAGAAAGACTTGGAGGTAATCTGCATAATTGTATTTGAGGTTTTTCAATGTTACATGTACGTTCTTATGTCAGAAAGACCACTTGACTACGCGCGTCAGATTATTGGTGATAATTAGTTTTTATATGTTGCAAGAGTGTTGTTTATTCCGGGATAATAGGCCTTCAGAACAGAGTTCGTTGGTTGGTAAAACGAAAATAATTGAAAATAATTGCTAATGTTGGCAGCAGAAATTGTGATACTTGATGATACTAGTAGTAACACTCAAACCTTTAAAATGCGGGTTAGCAGCTGGCGAAAGAGGTCCTCCCCCTGCAAGTCTCGCGGGGAAGGCCTTTTTCGCCTTCTTTGCCAACTCTCCTAGTGATTGTCTCTCTAAAAACGCTGATGGTGGTGTCGCCTCTCCATCATCCTTTTTGTGGAGACAATGCATTGTTGTTGTGTAAGCCGCTGGAGGCAGAGTGGACGACCATTTCCATGAGCTTGATCCGGCTTCATGAAACGAGAAACCTACCTCCCCGCATCGCCCAACAAGTGAATATCCAGGACCCATAGTAACGCCCCTCCCGTATGGATCTGTGACCAAGTACGTAGGTTACATCAGGAATCCCAACAACAGGGACGTCGGAGTGCAAAATTCCTGGTTGATTTTTCATTTGTGAGATGAGATTTGTGAGGAGGCAACAGTTGTTACCCTACCATGCAAGGTTTTCCAGCATTACCCCTGGGTGCCACCTATGCATACTAGCAAGACGGCACTGAAGAGCACAGGCAAGGTAGATTAGTTTGGAAAGAAACAATAAGCTTTTACTTACCCACTGGAGCGCACAACTTGCAAAAACTTTATCCAAGTCGACGACGAATTAGATTGGGAATCACAGGAACGACGAGATTGATTTCTTTGATCGTATGGAAGAATAGCTTGGAAGTGAAGGCCATTCATTGCTGACCAGTTAGGAGAACCTAACTAATCAGCATCCAGGTGCCACCACGTGGAGGTTATCCTTTGTTGACACCCACAATGCATGGTAGAGTGTGCCTGCTGGTGCTGCCTTTAATGCTAGCCCGCTATCATATGGGTCAATAAGTTGGCATGCAGATAATGGTCGAGGACACGTCTTTCTATTTTCAATTTTTTAAAATGTCAATTTCAGTTACATGAATTGCCTTTACTTACTGGAAGACCATCAACAATCGAAGGGTGAAAAGAGTTTCCAAACTCAATACTAACACAATATCAAAAATGTAGGCTTTGGTGATAGTGGCTCTGGACATTAAAAAAAGCCTGTTACCTTGAAAAATGCTCTCAGTTCTTATTGTTCCTCTGCCATTGGTCACCACAATCATTTCTTTGTTCATCTAGAATACAATGGAACTGATGTACCCCAGGATTCATTGTAAACAGCTAGCATTTTATGTACAAGGATGATTTTTGCTGCCAGATCTAAATCTTGAGGAAGCTTACCTCCAAAAAAATTTTCTTCTTTAAATCGCACTGGCGAGTATCTTGTGTCTGAAACCATTTTTTATCTCCTCAAGTCAACTGGACAGCCTTTTATGGAGTAGTGTTGTTGCCTCCTGACAGGTCCTTCATTGCCCCATCTTGATGTTTTTGATCAAGTTGTTCAAGGACACATTTGGAGTTTGATAGGATAAGTAAAAAATTTGATGCTACAAATATTTCTTTGCCCCATTGACAAAATGTGACTTGCATTGGTCATTTCTGTAGGTATAGGTATTGTTTTTATTAGAGTGAAAGCAAGCATTGCACCTTATCTTGGGGCTGGATAAATACATTATCCAGGGGAATGAGGTCTATACATGATGAAAATAAAAATAATGGATTTAATAAGGGTGCTAAACTTTAATAAACTCTGGCATGAAAGTGACCAGATAACTATCACTTCATTGAAATAAGGAAGAATTGGTTTTCAATGGCCATATTACCAGTATCAAAGTACCAGTAATGTTTGCTTTCCCCCTGGTGCAATGAAGGTGCTTGAATGACTTTTTATGTGTCAAAACTGATTTCTTAATAAAGTCCAGCAGTTCTTCTGAGTTTTCTAAAACAAGTTTTAATGCACTTCTCTATATACTAACTGTTGAAAGTTAGTGGCTGTATAATAGTTCCTGTGTGCTTGTTGTGATTGTGGTTTGGATGTTGCTAATTTACATGATGTAATTTGGCATGGTAGATTTTGATAATTTATTGGCTCATTAAGTGAATATTAAGCAAGCAGGATTTGCTTTTAAGTGATTGGTCTTTTGACTTATTCTTTTCCATTTTCTTAGTGATCTAACTGATGGTGTAGTCATCAGAATTGCCAGATGTACCTTGACAATATTGTTATGTGTGATATTGCTCTTTTTATAGTTTAGCAGTTTTACATTTTTTTACATTTACATTTTATTTTACATTTACAGTTTTTTAATGTCATTTTAATGCAAGGTTTACATACCTTGTGTGGAGTTTTGTTGTCATCCTTGGAATGGTTGAGCTTAGTGTTTATTGATTATGCTAGGCTGCATTAATAAGAGTATATCTGACTAAGGTCTGTAATTGGTAATTAAAGTATTAGATTAATGTAATATAGGGGGACTTGTATTGGTCATTAAATGCACCTTTATTACAAGGTTCTTATCTATTCTTTAAGTTGTATACTGTTCTAGTACTTATTTTCTGAATTCACTACTGACTTTCCCTACTTTATCTTGAGAAGCTAAAATTGATGCGATCCTTAAAATCTTTGCATTCCTTTTATTGAAAATATCAAGTTCATAAAAGGTCTTTTGCCAGTAGTTTTTCTTTCAGCCACAATTTTTTTGACATTGTTATTGCTTTACTACCATACTTGTTTAATTTTACATAATTTACTCATGTAATTCACATGACAGAAGCTGATGCTTTGAATTGAGGACTTGCTTTCAAGGAAAATGAATGATAAAAACGTTGATATTGGATTGGAAGCAATGGAGATTGTAGGTTGGAGAAATGCAGGTGTTTTGAAGATTTTGTTAACCATACAGTGTTCATTTTTTCCTTTTTTCGTTTTATCAGGAAGTGATATCTTTAACACTGGATTTGGTTTCTATGAATGAGGTATGATTTAATAAACTTGTTTTATCCCCTTATTTACTTACTTAAATACTTCTTTTAGCCTCCTTACATCCAGCTTTAGTTTTTAATTACCCTGCTCTTTTTGAAGTAAATGTATTGAAATGTCAAACTAGATAATTAGTTGGTCATTAAGTATATATATCAAATGTTTTAAAGTTATTGCCTATTTCACACAATTTTTTTATTCTCAACTGTGAACAACTGTAATGCATGGTAGCACTGTATATATACCACCTATAAAATCTGACATCTAAAGGAATCCTATCCTCCTTTTTAAACTGTGAGGTATCAATATATGCTTCAAAAGAGAATTAAAATTAAGATCATAAAGTGGAAATGCATGGAGGCAAGTTGATAAGATTGACTTTATTTTCCTCCAGTAGCACACAAAATAAATGCTGTTCAGCAAAAAGAGGGTTTTTCAAAAAGTGGAATATTTCATTAATAATGCCAAGTTTTGAGGTACAGTGTTATGGAGGAACTGTTGTCACCTAATCTATCAACTTGTTTTTTTGGGAAGTGTAGTTTATTTTTCATATCATTGCCTAAACCATATGACCAATATAATACTGAGAGTTGGCATGGGGAGACCTTGCACTAATAGGATTTTGTCTGGACCTTTTTGATATATGTGGGTTGATGGTGGGAATGAATGTTAACAGTGATCCAAATTTTTTAATTATGCACAGCCATCATGTTTAGTAATATTTAAGATAAATTGGTGATTACAAAGTTTGTACTGCTATCACAAGGAAAGACTTTTAGTTTTATTAAACTTGTAATAAGAACAGGTTTCAAACAAGGTGTTATTATTGTAGCTCATCACAAGCCAACAAATAAGTATGGTTACATAATGCAGAAAGCTTAAAAGAAGAAAATTTATCCTTTACACTTTCTGCAATTTTGTGATATGCTATTTAGACAATGTAATCAGTCGACTTCCCTTTTTTTATTCAACTTGTAAATTTTTTTGATTTTAAGACACCTGCCACAATTGTAGCTGAAAAGGATGAAAATGATGAAATTTCTGCTTCATTAGTGGAATCAAAAATTGTTATTGACTGCAAATGGAATGTTGGAGATAAGTGTCAAGCACCCTGGAGTAAAGAAGACAGGTGTGTATACTATGAAAAAGTTGTGTTGTGTACTTTTAAAAAAAAGAAATTCACAACTGACTTGTTGAGTTCCGTGTTTTTCAGTTTCTTTCTTTCCTTTTTTTTTAGCAATGGTATGTTTTCCTTCCGGGTTTTACTGTATTAGTCCTAAAAATTATCTGGGACATCCTTTGTAGACCTCCAAGAAATGTATTTTACCAGAAATTTTTCTCTATCATCCTTAAATTAAAAATTCATACAAGGGTGCATATGCACATGTGTTACATGGCTATGTTTTTAAGAAGCTTTTTAACAATATTTTTAAACAGGATTTTAGATATTTTCTAGTGTGCATTTCTACACTACATGTTTAATGTCATTATCTGATACATATGTTATTTTTATTGACTTGATTTGATTTATCAGGTTAAATCTGTGATGGCCAGCTACAACAGAAATATTCTTTTCAGTATTTTCTTCAGGTGCACATCTTGTACACAAAGCAATATTTATTCTACAAATAAATCATTTAGTTTTGGTCTCCTGGTAGCAATGAGTTCATATTGGTTACAAGCTAGAGTGGTAAAGTGAGAAATTTTTGAATTAAATATTTCTATCCTAACATATGCAGTGTTATCAAGGTTGAGATGGTGCTCTTTATTCATTAAGAAAACCATATTTCTTTTGTCATTTTTACTTTTTGTGCTTGTAAATTATATTGGTTTTCTTTTAAAGGACTTAAGAGTGCATATTCAAAAACTATTGGGTTGTAAAAAAATGACTATTTTGCACAGCTGTTAGACTGTTACCTTTCAAATCAACAAAATTCCAATTTCTTTTTTTTACCATACAGCCCCACTTAGTTATTGTGGGATTTTATACTTTAAAAAAACCCAGAAGATGCAAGCCAACACAAGCCCAAGGCAATTTTTTTTTTAATTTAAGGAAGCTTGACTTGAAAAGGAACTATAAAATTTTTAATACTCAGGGTAAATAGCCAATCACAGGTCTTTACTTTTCTTATGTAACATTAAAACCACTCCACATTAATTTGCGAGAGATGACAGTTATAAAAGACATTTGGAATTTCAACTAGAAGAGGTGTAGATATACTTGACAGCGATCCATATAAAAGTTCATAAGGTTAATGAATATTTGTGTGGAAACTGTTCTATACATCACTATACAACCATTGTTTTTGTCATGTGAGAAAAATCAAACTGGTAAAGTTTTTTTAGTTGATAGAAAGACAGCAAAATTTGTTTAGGCTTGACTAATATTGGTGTTTAACAACTAGTTGTTGGTCAAGTGAGCATAAAAATGCTTGTAATTACACATTTTAACACTGGGAAATAATAGGAAAAACAAAAAAAAAGAGGAACTTGTATTGTATTTTGTATGAAAATATGTTTCAGTTAAAATATGTGGCCATCCATTAAAGTTTGACCATTCAGGAAAAACATCCAGTTAAAACAAGCACTGGATAGCTCATGAAGTAATTTTTGGCAGTTTTCACCGGTTTTGTCTTGCCTCTTTCCAGGAGTAATACTATAGCTTCTTGGAGATTTCCCTTTGGTGCAGTGTAAGGTCAGTTGTGTAAATGATTTATTAGTTGCATGACTTGAAATTTGTTAATGACTTTAAACGTTAATCAGTCATCTTTCACAAAACATCTCTTTTCCAATGTTGGTGATATTATTTTATAAGCATTTTCTCCTAAATGTAGATATGTAGATTTAAAAACTGAACATTAATGCAGATAGTTATTAAGCCATGAATTCAGCAGGTTGTTAAGTGTGGTTATTGCCAGTTTGCACATGGCCAATTTTTGAAGTCAAAACCATTAAAGTGTACTTCATCACACTGCTGCTTTTAACTTTCTTTCAGCTATTATAATTTACACTTCTGGGGATAGTAGTTACCAAAAATGTTACTGCAGTTCCAAACAAGCTTTTTTCATACAAAGTTAAAAAAAATTGTAGTCTAAATTTTTCATTTATTCTTAATGCTAAAACTAACCTAATTCTTTTTTCTACATTACTTAAAAATATTAAATTTTGCCAGATTCTGTTGTGATAGAATCTTGTTGATGCATATGGGTGGTGGGTGGTGGTGGTTTTCAAGACATTGCTGTCATACTATAGTTTTGGCCACATAGATTATTATGGCATTAACCACATCAGATAGCCTGCTCGGCAACCAGATTAAAAGCATCGAGACAATGAAAAGGTAATTAAATCTGTGGATGTTTTCCAAGGAGTTGAGAATTCTGTTTCAAAACTTTTGTGCAGACAAGAAAAATTCTTATTGCTCAATGTCACTGTAGTTCCATATAGCTGAACTCTTTTTATCTTTTGTGTGGTTCTGTGAAGACAAGAAGTGTTTTTTGTTGTCATATCAAGTGGCCTTTTTGACTGGGAGTGCATGGGTAAAGGTTGAAAGATATTGTAAAGTAAACAAACTCAAACTTTGAAAACCAGAAATGATTTTTGCACTCAATGGTACAATGTCTGTAGGTGGAAGATGGTGGATCATGTCATAAAGTCCTTTCTTACATTCACTTTTCACATAAAGGTATTTATTCATTTGCCATTAACAAGTTTTTCCTTTCAAGAAAATACAGATATTATTATTATTATTCTTAATAGTTTTTGTAACATCAAAATCACTTTAACACCTGGTTTTTTGGATGGTCATAAGTATCAAACATGGATAAGAATTTTGAAATACTTCCATCAAACATACTGAATAAAGTAGAGCTATTTCTCTATGGGCTTCCTCAGTAGTTTTCCCCAAGTAGGTATGGGCAGTTTTTTAGGATTTTGAAGCATGTTGTAATCCTATTCCACATTTGGGATTTATTTCTTTTTTAACAAATATAATGGATGTTGTCAAAACTAATAGATATGGCGTGTAATCTTTATGTAGGTATTACAATGCTACCATTGATTTAATATCCGAGGATAAAACTACATGTACAGTGATATTTGACAAATATGGATCTACAGAAACAGTGAAGGTAAACAGTTTTAATCATACATTTGCTTCAGTTTATAGTACTTGTGTTTTACAAGGAGGTACACTGATTTTTTCAGATCTTAGTTATATTTGGGAGCTTTTACCATGCTTTTATCAAAATAACAAATATGTATGTACTTTAAAAGAAACTTTGACATACATGTATTAGTCTATATGATTTTCCTGTTTTGATATTTGGAGGCATCCAAGCTGTCTTGTGGAAGACAGTTCCATAAATGGTAGCCCATCACATATAGACCGGCAAACGTCTTATCATGAGCATTGATCAAGTGCAGTCCATATGGTCCCATGCCCTTACTGTAGTGATCTTTTCCTACCCATCTTGGCATCTCATTTCTCCCATGATTTTCTTTTGCTAAGCATTCTTCTACAACAGATTAAAGTCGTTTGTGAAGATCACCTTTTCTGTCATCATCACTGTCATTGACATTGGCACATAACACTGGAAGACTGTGTTAGGTCATCTCTTAGTTTTAAAGGGTATGGTAATGATGTATGGTTCACGGGCCCCCATGCAATACATGTTCTTTGAGCTACAGTAAACAGCATTGAAGCCACTTAATGAGAGTGTTAAATCATTGTGTGTATGATCATTTTTGGCCCCTGAATACAGCAGTATTTCCCACGTTACAAGCTTTTACTTGTCACTGCCTGCCTTTCTTGACTCACTACTTTCTAAGATCTCTGGTGAGTGCCCATTCATTTCTGGAGCCACGTCTGTTGTTTTTCCCGCTTTGTACGTGGCCAAAAAATTCTATGCCCTGATGTTGGGAGCCTTGTTAGAAAGGATGGTAGTCAGTGGATTGGGTTCCAAATGTCTCAACCTTTCACAACTCTGCATTATTGGTCAACTAGCTGAAGATCCATATCCACCCAAGGTGCGCATGCTCTCTGAATCTTATGTTGGCATTTTTTTTAGCAAAATGTTTTTTTCCAGAAAGGTGTTGCTAATCCCTGGCCAACCCCTTCTTTTTCACCAGGGCTTCAGGCTGACAGTAGCAGTTGTGATAATCTTAATTGTTTAAATACTGTTGACAGTTGAATCTGTCTTAAAATACGTTTGAAAAGTTTTAATTAAAAATAAGTATTAAGAGCAGAGGGAAGTTTTCTTTTCTCAAAGTATGGTAATTAGGGGTTAAATTTGCTTTCATTCATGATTTCATGATAAAGTAAATTTGGTTTCCTGCTTTCAGGTCCCATCTTTGCGTGACTATGTTGAAACTTCAAATGATGATAGCAGAAAGAGAACAGCAGATACAGCCAAACTAGACAAAGGTGGTTCAGCAAAACCAAGCAGGTATGTTTATTCCACCAATTTTAGGATAAGTAAAAATCAATATTTGGAAAGTATCAAATTTTTCAGTCTTAAAGCTTGCTCGAAACTTTCAGTATAAGTTGTAAAGTTGTTTTTGGGTTAGTTGTAAATGTATTTAACACGTCCAATGTTTTAGATATTTCTCTATTTTTGCTAATGTGTGTATTGATTATGCTGGTGATTTTATTGGTAAAATGAAATCAGAAATAAATTTTCATTTGGCAAAGAGACCAAAGGATTTTGTGAACCTGAAATATGAGTCATCACCAACAGATAGTCACACAGGGTGTCCACCTGTCTAGTTTGACACTGTCACTGACAGAAAAATCAATAGAGAAATTCTTTCTTGTGAAAGATTTTAACTTCTCAAGACCATCAATGCAGAGGAGATTGTCTAAGTAGTTGAAACCGTAGTAAAAGGCCTACCCAAAAGTGAAGCAGCAATGCCCCGATTAAGGGCCCGCCATTCGCGAACTGAATTCCAATTTTCGCGAATCATATTTTACGAAAAACCAAAAAAATCGCGAATGACTTAATAAAAAAAGTTTTTGAAAAACTCTAAAAAAAACGCCGCATAATTCGCATTCAGTGACTCGTATTATATGTTTTAATAGAGAACACGAGCCATAAGAGTATTTAGGTCAAACTTCTTGCCTCTCTTTGTTGAGTCATCACAACGGAGTAATTTAGCTTTCTTTTACGGGGGTCATAAAGCTCCCATATCTGTGGCTTTACTGAGTCCATTAATCTAAGAATTTTCAAATCGTAGTTTGCTGCATTGTTTTCATCGTATTGTTTTGCTAAGTGGCGTGTTTTTATTTTTTAAAGAACATGAAAAATTAATATATCTGTACGTATGTGATGCTTAAGAAGAACAACTTGACATGTGTGGAACAAATAAACTGGGTAATTTGGATTTGTGATAATTTGTTTTACGGAGAAGGTTCTGTTGATGGGAAAGAAATTTAATGATGTGAAAAATAAACCCAGCTCCGTAGTGGCCATAATTGCAGGAGGTGTTTGAAGACCGAACCACCTAACATATCACTGGACATCGTATGAAACTTTTCTTCATGGCCAAATCGCAACCCAGAGTGCCTTTTGTAAGGCTAAGTATTGGTATTTAGAAAAATGTTTTTGTTTTTTGTTCTTCGCCATTACATGCCTTCATTGATGTTTGACGTTCTTGATTGTGGTCATTCTTAACGTGTCCGTTTTCCCATGAAGTGGGGTGTGTTATGACCAATGTATTTTTTAGGGGAAAAGGGGGTTGGTTCTGAAAACCAGTGTATGTGGCTGTGCTTAATGCATTTCTCGTGAATAGTGAGCTACTCTTCTTTTTCGAATGTTAACCTTAAGTCTGCATTCTTTTTCCAGAGCTGAAATAGAGAAAAAAAAGGAACAGAAAAGAAAAAAGCTGCTAAAAAAACAACAACGAATGAAGGTAAATTTCAGTTTAAAATAATTATCGAGGGTCATTTTGTTCTCTGTTCTCCATCTGTTTTACATTCCCTTCTTCGCTGCTGGACTTTGAAATCCCCAAGTAAAATGTGTTTTTTTTAGTGTTACGATAAGTGCTACGACAATCTTTTCCCATAGTTTAAACCTGACACCTATAATAGCTTAAATTCGTTTGTTAAACTGTTTTTTAGTTAATTAGCGTGGCCTGGCTAATAAGTTATTGAAACCTTCTCTATGCTGTTTGTATTTCTTGCCTTGATCCCATGGCTACGCGCGAACCTGATCTTCTTAGGTTTCTTCTGCTTTATTTCTGACAAGGCTTTCTAATACAGCCCACGTGTAACTGCAGGTTAATGCAACATAAGTCAAGGACTGTCTTTCTCTCTTTTGGCTCCGAGTGAAAGTTCTTTCCCTGTTAAATGATTCGCAGCAATGTTTGCGTTAGGCAATACATCTTTAGTTTCATCGTTTTTACTACTGCTAAGAATCTCTACGTTTTCAGTGCTGTCTTTTTATACCATCAGGTTTAAAGAGTTAGTGGTAACAAAGAGAGCGTTTACGATCAGCTTGAAGATATACTAGGAACTTGCAGGAAACATGTTCTACTGTGGCTACTGTGGCTGAGTTTCTGTGTTCAACTCGAATCGGGAACATAGTAATTGGTTCTTTTACTATTCATCCCCTGCTTGTACCATATTTGACGGACAAACCGGGTGGCGGTAAGGGAAAAAGGGACATCTTGATACGTGTTTTACGTTCAACAGAAGTATGGTCTTGATAGTTCAGGGTACACCCTGCTTGGAAAAAAGATCTAGACAGGTAGAGTCACTGGATCAAGCCAGGAGGGCACTGCCCTCCTCCCACTGCCAATATAATTTTGATAAGTTTTCAAAACCAAAATATAATTGGCTTATCCTTTGTTCCCAGTAAAAATTTGCAAAGCATAGTTAAAAAGTATTTGACATAAATTTTCTCATTTATCTCGTTTATACAAAAATAGAGCAGGGACAACTAAAATAGTACTTGATCAACAACAACAGCAACAAAAATGATGCCACCATCAACCTAATAAAGGAGGACCATTTGAATTCGTTGAGAATATTTTTGGTAGCCAGTGGTGGAACAGAGAAACAAGGACACTCGTAATACGCTTGTGTGTGTGTGTGTGTGTGTGTGAGAGAGAGAGAGAGAGAGAGAGAGAGAGAGAGAGAGAGAGAGAGAGAGAGAGAGAGAGAGAAAAAACCTGTATTCATGTATTTTTGTATCCTGTAGAGTGCCAATTTCATGTATTCTTAAATTTATTTTCTGCAGGAATTCGAAGAACAGCGAGAAAGGGAGAAGAATAAATGGCTGGACTTCTACAAAGGTGGAGTAAAGGTAGGCAAGTTTTATTTTCTGTTACGAAAGCCTGTGCTTGAATGGCAGCTTGAAACCGAGAACAATAATAGTTGTTGCCCACTACGTATTTGCACGTGTGGAATTTAGGCTCCAATTATAAAGAGCCTTTGTGACAAGGTTTATGATATTATTAATTTTATTTCATATTTTTTCTTTATTATTTCTTTTTCTCTCCGTGTCTGGCTCTGTCCAATCTGTCTGTCTGTCTCTCTTTGCCCTCATCTCTCTCCCCCTTTTTCCCCCACCCCCTCCCTCACTCATTCACTCTCTCGCACTCGTGTTAATTGTTAAAATAAGCATTCCTTTGATGAAGTAAATCCAACTCTTATTCGAGTCATGAGGACAAACAACGAGCAACTCCTGAGGAATGTTAATGTAACAGACTTTGTAGTTTTTCCCTATCTATTTTGAAGCATAAAATTTATTGGTAGTATAGCTGATTGCTTTCGATTTTTTTAGGGGAAAGGGCGAATGAGAGGTCTGAATAAGAAGAGTATTTTTGCTTCTCCAGATGGTGACCAGAATCTTGGAAAGGTAAGATGATAAAATGTTTTTATCCTTTATATATGCGTGTTTTAATACATTTTATCACCAGAGTTTTGATTGTTGACTGTGACAACTGTTTGATCTGTGCCATCTTTTTACACAATTACAAATAACAGTTTTTTGGATTCATTAGTATGTTATATACCTTGGTGGGTGGGTATATTAATATTGCAATATGCCACCAGGAAAATATTGTCGGATTTTTTTTTACCATAAAAAGTAAAAGTTACAGTGATAGACCTTGGTTTACAGATTTACAAATTTTTTTAGCATCTTCACCAAATGCTTCGTTCCAGTACTTTATTTCAAGGAATATATAAAGTTAAACAGTCGTCAATATCACTTTTTTAGGTATTTAATGAATTTAATTTACTGAGTTTGTATCTGAATTTCCTCCAAGGTTGGTGTTGGTACTTGTGGTATTGGTGGAAGAGCGATGACGAAATTCACAAATCCAACACAGTATATCTATAAAAAATAAGTGCAATTTAAATCAGAAGGCAATGCTATTATACCCGTGGGATAAGTCCTGCCATGTTAAAAATCAGGAATAAAATGGCCCTAAAAGTCATGTTAACCATGACGACCACATGGATTGAAGCTGTAGCGTTTTGCAGCAGATGTGACAGTTGTGTCATTCACGGTTACAGAATCATTTCGGCCGTGGTATTGAAGCGCCAGATACAAGATTGCTGGGAACTGGACTGAAATGGAATTAGTACGAAAGCGCTAGTATTTGCGAGTACTGATAGTCTCGGTAATACTCTTCAGTTAGCCATGCTGACACCGCATTGTAGGATAATTTAACAGCAGTGGCACAACATGTTGTACAACGACGTATTAACGCATTTTATTACTGGGTAGCGGAGCATAACGAATTTAGGTTTGCTTTTTATTTTAGTGAAGATTTGTAGATAAATGTTGTAAATACAGTACAAATGAGAAGATAAAGTCTTGAAACAAAAGTGCTTTTTAGTCATATTTCCTTTTCACGTGAGGGATGGTACGTTTTGTACTGCTGACTTGTTTGCAGCGCACGGGGTTTTGGCGAGGGCAAGACAGTAGTAAAGAAGATTGAAAAGGAATAGAGCAATGGGAATCAAATACCAATTGGCATAGTAGGCACTCGACAGTGAACTTGAGGCTTGGCCGTTACCAGGGCGAAGAATGTTTATTTTACTCAGTATTCTATTTGCTTTTTAATTGTTTAAGCGAACCAATTCATCCAGTACTTTTGGAAATCCGATAATTTAGTTTATTTCTAGTTCTGTTAGTGACACGCCAGTAATCCAACAACAGTTTCTGTCGAGGCTCGTTGAGTGCCCTCTCCCGCACTTTTCAAAGACAGCGCATGTAATTGATATAAGATTACGACAAGGACATTCTCTTTTCACGGGAAGGTACATTTTTTTTCGCTATTTCATTCTCACTTACATAATTTTGTTTCCTACCGTATCAGTTAGGCACTATTATAGCAGTAATGCCAACTCATTTTCTCCAAAGCGAAAAATCAATTTTTTTTAAATCCAATTTTTGCATTTTGACCCGCTCCCCCCTCCTTCAAGGGCAAATAGGATTCGATTGTTGTGCATTTGGTGCCATTATTTGGTATCATTCATTTAGGATTGGGTAAAGAAAAACGGAGATTTGGTAAGGCTGTGAATTGCGAACAAAGTGAAGCAAGATTTTTCTTTTTGCTTGTATTATGGAATCGAAAAAGAAAGTCAATTTTTTGCATTTTCACCCCCATAAATGGAAAGTGCGTGGATGCCATGCCATGTGATAATTCGCTACATTGGGAAAAGGGGAGCTTTTGTGATGTAGTGAATTGCGAGCGAAGTGAAGCAAGAGAGGATGTCATGTGTTTTTTTATGAAATCCAAAAAGGCAGTTACGCTTCGAGTCCTGTCCCTGGTAGTCGTGGCATGGAGTCAGACATCGTGATCATTTATGTGAAAAATGAAGTAACCATTTTGGATTTTCACCCCTTAAAAACACAGTTCGAGTTCTTACGTTTATGTTCCTTGACGTTTTGCTACGAGACACTGCATCTTCATGGGGATACGAGAGCATATTTTTGAAATTTTTGATTACCCCCTATACCCAACTACCGTACTAGTCAAATAACCTTTGAAATTCTCGATTTTATGGGCGTCGTCCAAGCCATTGATGTGGCATATTTATCATGTCGCGGGTCGTATGCGTTTTATGTACTACGTTTGGAGGGAGACGTAGATTAGATCGGAAGGTCAATCTTAACTTTTTTCTGAATTTTGAAACACCCGCATATGTAATTAGGTTAGAGAATTGTTAAAAGGCAGTTATTGTATGTATTTAATATACTTAATATATATATGAAATTTCATAACTATGCTAATATTGTGAGTGAAAAAAAGAACCATTTCAAGTAAATCGATAAAAGTATGGCTGACGATTTTTTTAGAATACTTATAGATTCTCCTTGTGGTGGTGGAAAAAACAAATCTGTTGCTTAACAGCAGCTTAAAACCTCGCTGCTCTTTGAAAGAATTTATTTGTTTGCAAAAAAACTTAAAAGAAAATTATAAATATGTGATAGATTTAAATAAGTCTCTACGAAAGTTGAATATGAAGTTATTGAATGTAGTAATGACAATTATAATTATAATGATAATTATTATTATAATTATAATTATAATTGTGATACTTGACGATTTCATCTGTGAAAAACAACGACCAATCATTAAATATTTCATACAAGCGGCGACAAATATTTCAGTTGTAGTTAAATGTTACTAAGGATCAATGTAATAAAGGGGTGGAAAGACCATATTTGTTTTTTATGTTGATAAACCTATGAAAAACGAAATAAAACTGATGAAAATACATGTATTTATATATGACTACTGGCTATTGTGAAAAATGCAAAAAACAAACAAGTAATGTGAATGAAGGATACGAGACCTAAGAATGATTAGTTGATGGTTTGTCGACATGTGCAGTATGTGGTCCAAGGAAAAGTAAGTTTGTAAAAGCTGCAAATAGGGGTGGTGCGGTTGATACCCAGAAAATGATTTGTAAAACACCCACAACAAACCACGAACTTTATAAACCTGTAAAACGAAATTTTTCTCGGTGTGTTATTGTACATCGTATAGACGAAGTATTGGCGGGTGATCTGATTGATATGCAAAAGTTCAGGAAGTGGAATAAAGGCCATAAGTATCTTCTCATGGTAACTGACGTGTCCAGCAAGTATCGATGGGTTGTTTCGCTAGAACATAAGAATGGTGAAACTGTAACTAAAGCATTTCAAACCAGGTAGAATTCCTGAGTACCTTTGGACCGAAAAGGGTAAAGAGTTATATAACAAACATTTGAAAGGCCTGTCAGAAAAGCGTAATAAACAGATGTTATCAACTGAGAGTCCGGTGTAATACTCCGTGGTTGGACGATGGAACCGAACAATTAAAACCAAGATGTGGAAGCAATTCACTGTCCAAAATAATACAATCTTAACATGCTACCTAGATTCGTAAAAAAGTACAATAACACCAGGCACATTTAGATGAAACTGACAACAGTGGAAGTATCCATTAAAAAGAATGAATGACTTGTGTACTTTAATCTTTATAGTGATATGTAAATAATAAACAGAAAACCTAAATTGAAAATTAGGCGATTAGGTCAGTTTAAGTAAATATAAACGGAATGAATTTGACTAAGGTAATACACCAAACTGAACAGAAGAAATATTCCTTATGGATGAAGTCCATTACATTAATACTCTCTTCTTCTTGCGGGCTTGTTCCATCGCTAGGAAGGGTCGGCCGCTCGACACAGTCTGCGCCACTTTACGCGCTCCTTGTAGTCTTCGTGATCCGCTCCAACTTGCCCCAAGGATTCCCTTGCAACATCTCTCCATCTCAGCTTCTACCTGCCTCTGCTCCTTTTCCCCTGAACTTTTGCCTGCCACGCTTGTTTTGTCGGGTTCTCCTGGTTCTTCCTCATTACATGCCCATACCACTTTAACCATGCTTCTCTGTTCTTGCTGGATATGTTTGGCATACCGACAAACCTTCGAATGTCTTCGTTGATCCGGTGTACCAGAAGTGATATACCACATATCCTCAATACAATACAATCACTTATAAGGATCTCAATGATGAAGAGTTATGAGTAGGGCAATTTAAAAGTTGCATTTATTTTTTTAAAAGTTGCATTTATTTTTCGAAAAGTTGCAAAAAGTTGCATTTATTTTCTCAAAAGTTGCACTAATAAGTTGCACTAAAAATAGTTTGATGTTTAGGTGAAATTAAATGAGGTATAGATATCTGTAACTCTTCCTCATGGTATATGTGTCTTTTTACGTTTTTCGCTTTCGACTGATCGTACTAATCTAAATTCTGGATTCTGACTCTTCATTTGAGACGAAATTTACTGGAAAACATATTATACTTCAACATCCCCTGTATGAGATGTAAAAGTTAATTAAACACTTGAAACGATTCTCATAACAAGCAAAGATCATAATCGCATATTAAAGTAATCTACATAAACGACATGTGCTAGTAGTCATTGCAGTGTACGGATTGCATGGAGCCATGAAATTTGGGTAAGGATATATCAACAATAATTTCTAAAACTTTACATAAGTATCTGCATAGCCGTTGACCCTAATAAAAACTTTAGAAAAATGATATGACTGGAGTCCAACATGATTGTAAAGTTACAATGAAACAGAGAATAAACAGAGTCTGATTCACTTCCGGGAATTGAATAGCATAAAAAAGTATTTCTCTATATTCTCCGGTTTGAAATTCCTGTCTTTGCAGAGCATTTTTTTCAGCATAGAAAAGCTTCTTTCCACGCTCACCGATGTTGCCTGGTTCTGCTGAAGCGCTGCATACAGGGATGGAGAAATGTCTGTCCGCTTTAAGTTCATAATGCTATACAGGTCTTCGTTGGCATTCAGACGTTTATCAAGGTATGACTTGATACCAGCGGCGTCTTGTCCCAAAGACAAACTCGGAAGATCTCGATGTGCATCTGCAATAGTGTAGGTTGCAGCCTCACATTTTTCGAGGAGAAGTACGAGAGATTCATAATCTCGTTTCACAGCGAGTAATTCTGAACTTAAGCCAGGTGCAGACACAGCGGCCTGGGCTCTGCTAACCAGAAGTCCTTCTCCTTCGTAAGCTTGCACGATCTCACGAACGGCAGGCAGATGCTGTGCATAATAGAAGGCTGATTTTAACCACGTAGCCCAGCGTGTTAGTACGGGTTCTGGTGGATAACCGATTTCAGAGTACATCTCCTTGCGATCTTTGTTCTTAATCACAGATGCTTTTACGGCGGCAATCAGTGCATCAACTTTGGTGAATTTATGCCTAACGCGCTCAGCGCAGTTGTGAAGCAAGTGTGCCACACATGTCACATGAAATAGGCGTGGGTAGAGGTTCTTCAAAACTTTACCAGCGGCTGTCATGTACCTGGCAGCATCACTTAACAGAAGCACAAAGCGATTTCGATCTCCGCCCAGAATCTTCATTACGTCATCGACTGTGTGTACTATAGTTTGCTGGTTCATTGATGAGTGCCAGGTCTGAAAAATTAAGAAAAGGTATGATCAATCTCACACCCAATTTAAAGACATAGGTAAAACAGTTGGTGGAAAACATAGTATGTATTTCCTTTACTCTTACCCGGTTCACGTTGAATTGCTTGCACTAGTATTGCTGCTTAAACTATCAATGTGAAGGTGTCCATTACCAATCCATATTTTTTTAATTTTACAGTAAATAATACATTTTCTGCTGTAAAGCACGATACAATACTTCCAAAGTGTTATTTAATCGAGTTGTTGAACATGGTGACAACGAAAATAAAGTAGCCTACCGGAACAATAGCTGCCTAATATTCCGTTTGTAAGTAGCGGTATTTGAAAGCTTACCTTGCATGATATGAGGTAGACTTTAGTTGGGTGGTTGACATCTCCTACCAGTGTGTTTACAATTTTTCTCCCAGAAATGTCTGCCTCATCTACAATCATGAACAGATCTTTTTCGACAAGCGATTCTTTCAATCGTTCTACCTCCGTGTCCACCATTGACAAAACTTTTGCTCTGCAGCTAAATTCTGAAGGTGGTCTCTGTCCCAAGTACTCGAATAAACATTTCATATCTGGATTGGTCAATTTGTAGAGTGGTATATCAGCGGACAGAAAAGCTCTAGTAACTCTTTTTAAAAGTTCATCATGTGTAGCTACACTAACAGTGGGTTGCAATATCGTCTGTTTTGCTTGTAGAGCTTTCTTTCCATTCTGATGTTTAACACTTTCCCTGTGCTTGAGTACGGAAGATCGCCGTTCAAATGTAACTGTCGAAGCACATATCTGACAAAACAATTCGCCCCTGGGAGTTGCTTGGAATTCTTGAGGGAATTCCGATGTGTACAACTTAACTTTAGCCACAGAAGACTGAGCTACCTTCGGCATTTTTAAGAGGAAGGAACAAGTACCTTTGGAAAGTATATCGAGAGCTGTTGTAAATTTCTAAATGTAACCGGACTAAAAGCACATTTTACATGGGAATCTCCATGCTCCATTACAACTGATATCCCCCATTAGAAAGTTTTTGTTTTTTTTTAGTTGAGTTACTCGTGAACACCCAACAAATGAAATCCCACCTATTAGAAAATTGTTGTTCTTCGTAGTAGAATTACTCGTGACCACCCAACAATTCGAACCCAGACCTCATTAGGAGAATGATTAATGTGACTCAGTCTACGTCAGATCACCACAACTTTGACACAAGTCATTAGAAGTCATTAGTCTTGGTACTCATTAGTTAAACTACCTTCAACACTAACCGCAAATGTACGGTACCTATATCTAAATTTATGCTCTTCATTTAAGGTTCATTGTGCCAAACACTTGATGTTATTGGCTGAGACACAAAAGTTGCAGTTAATTTGCGATTTAGAGGGAAAATTGCAAAAAGTTGCATTTATTTTGGTAAAGTTGCAATAAAGTTGCATTTATGCACAAACAGGCAAAAGTTGCGCTAACAACCAAAAGTTGCAAAAAAGTTGCGATTATAACTTTGTAAAGGGGTACCCCACACGCGTCAAACTTCGTATTTACACGTTTCTCACCGAGAGAATCTTGTGAAAGAAAGTTGCGATTATGCATTTAAATTGCCCTAGTCATGAGTCGTAAGCTTTTCCTGAGCTACGTTTCAAAAGATACTTCTTCCATCATCAGGCTACTTTAGTGAAGAATATCATTGCCATACGTTTCTCTAATAATTTTGATAATTCTGAACTTTGTGGACTCAGAGGAAGCCATAGATGTAAGAGCTTTATCATGTCATGAGTCGTAAGCTTTTTCTGAGCTACGTTTCAAAAGATACTTCTTCCATCATCAGGCTACTTTAGTGAAGAATATCATTGCCATACGTTTCTCTAATAATTTNGGGATCCGCTCCAACTTGCCCCAAGGATTCCCTTGCAACATCTCTCCATCTCAGCTTCTACCTGCCTCTGCTCCTTTTCCCCTGAACTTTTGCCTGCCACGCTTGTTTTGTCGGGTTCTCCTGGTTCTTCCTCATTACATGCCCATACCACTTTAACCATGCTTCTCTGTTCTTGCTGGATATGTTTGGCATACCGACAAACCTTCGAATGTCTTCGTTGATCCGGTGTACCAGAAGTGATATACCACATATCCTCAATACAATACAATCACTTATAAGGATCTCAATGATGAAGAGTTTACTTTAACAGTTTGCTTCCATTCAAGGACTTCATTGATATATAATAAAGCTATATATGGATACATACAAAGTTTCAGATTAAGAAGAAAAAAAAATTTGACCTTGTTATTGATGAAACCCTAAAAATAAAAATGTTTTCAGCTTTGCTATTTGAACAGAACCATTACATCGAAAATGATTTTAAGCTTCAGTTGATAGATTATTTCAAAGAAAAAAACCCTGAAGGCAAGGTTTGATTGATTTATTAATTGAAAAAAAGTCTAATTACTGAATTATTAATTTAATGAAAAATATCTTGTTAGAAAACTAGCGATGGTGTGTAATAAATTTTAAAGGAACTGAAAACATTTAAAATGTCGCTTAATAATATATATAGGTCAAGAACTGACTTTAAGAATGGTTTAACAAGGTGCTTGCCCAAAAAAGATGATGCGAAAATTCGGTAAGATGCATATCATTCATAGTGATGCATTTTCTTCGTCCTACAAAGACATCAATAACCTACAATATGACCTGACAGAACATCTATAATACCTCTCTATGCTCAAAATTTCTTCTTTTTTATATCTCTTTTTATTCCCCTGTCTCCCCTCCATCTTTCTGTCTTTTCACGCTATTGCCGTTATCCTCGCTCATGTTCCTATCATACTCCATTTCTTGTTCTCCGTGGTCATCATGGAGATGGCATCTGATCAGTGCTGCTGGGCAGCTATGTCGCGTAAATCATTTCGATTTTAAACGGCCGAAATGCTTGACATGGTCATCGACTGATGATTCATGATTTCTGTAATTACCACAAGACCATTATTTATTCTTTTATTTTAATCTGTTACAATTTTATTACTCTTTGTGATTCTTCTTGCCATATATATCTTTCCATAACAATCATTCTTACTTCCTTTTGTCATTTAATTGCGAACATGTTTGTGTGTGTGTGTGTGTGTGTGTTACCCGTTATGTTGTCTTTCGTATTGTCCTGATGCTTGTTTATGAATGACGTTTCTTCATGGTCATTAGTTTAACAAATACCATCTTTGGCTCTGTTACACTCTAATACTATATATATAGCATGTATATGTTTTATATATGTTTTATATGATGTATTATTTACTATTTTATAGTTAACAAATGATATTTTCTGGCTAATATTTTAATGTTCTAATAATATTCTAAGTTAACTATTCTAATAATATTTAACTTTGTAGTATATATTTTTAAATCTAGTATTATCACATGGATGAAGTAATTAAACCCAGTTCAAGACTTCAAAAAAAGAGACAGTTGGTTTGTATTGTTTGGGGCTGCCACGACTTTATAGTTTGGAGAAGGAAATAGCATTTATAAACATATAAACATTTGTCTGCTTTTGCAAAGATTTGTTATCAAAATATACTATTAAAAGTTTATTATTTTATTTAAAGCTACATAAAAATATATGGTATAGTATGGTATATTATGAATCAGGATGTTAAGAAATCTCTCAGGCGTTCAAAAATATTCATACACCCATTATGTACTTCA
This sequence comes from Morbakka virulenta, assembly GCA_003991215.1. Classification (NCBI taxonomy): domain Eukaryota; kingdom Metazoa; phylum Cnidaria; class Cubozoa; order Carybdeida; family Carukiidae; genus Morbakka; species Morbakka virulenta. The sequence continues at coordinate 3,569,913 of RDPX01000036.1, read as the reverse complement.
CTGAGGAATATAGAACAAAAAGGATGGGTTAGTATTGTTTGTTTGCTTGTTTTTGGTTTGTTTGTAATTGTCATAATTATACACTATCCGAAAAAAAACCCAGCTCAAGTACGGACAAATAAACACAATAACATTAAGAGCATTTTACATGAAAAGAGTAAATGATATAATAAAAAGTAATCTCTTTTAATTTAGGGGAATAGCATTGTGGTCGTGCAATTATTCCAGATAGGTTACCAACAATGAGTCATTATTTTATATGAAGAATAGATTTCGGATTTGCATCCATCCTGAGCTAAAACATAAATTGAGAACTATTGAGTTTACCTGAACTCACCTGAACTCAATACAAAGGACGAATATCGAAGGAGAACTCTAACAATAAAACTATAACTGTATTAATCACATTAATCGTTGTACAACCTTTATAGAAATTTATTATTTGTAAACATTTTAACATTGCAGATAAAGTTTTTGTATGGTTTTCCTTTTTAGTATTTTTCGTTACAAATTGATTACAATGTTTAATTTTCAGTTTATGTTTCAGCTGAGGATGGATGCAAATCCGAAATAAAATCTTTATATAAAATAATGACTCATTGTTGGTAACCTATCAGGAAGAATATTTTAATAAAGTTTCAAAAATCCATGTTTTGGATCATTTTTTATTTTAACCCATTTACAAATAAATTTTTTGTAGTATAGTATACAATATACATGAAAGCAGTAAAATCTGGTGTAAAATAAATATGATGAACAAGAGAGATCTTAAGAAACTCAACAAATGAACTTATCAAATTGCTTTTGCAGTAAAACAAACTAATAAATCCTGTGGTAGATGATGCAAGACCTTCTCCTAAACAAAGTGAGAGACCTAATGAAAAACAGAACAAACTTGTGATTTATATCCATAATAATCTACTTGATGCTAATGACCTATTTCAAGACCTTATTAAAAAAATGATTCTTTTAAAAGATCAATGAATAGAATCACTGAGAATAAAGATCTTTAAGAACAGATGACATTGACCAACGGCAAACAACAAGCCTATGACAAATCAGAAGAAAGTATGCAGTTATTCAATGATTCAAGCAACATTGGATTAGTACCTCAAAGATAAGAACAAGTTAAGTAAGGATAAACGAAGGGGAAAAAATCATTCTATTAACTATATTAAACCAGAATTAATAGCATGAAAGGTGATAAGGAAACATTATCTATCAATGTGGAAAAATCATTGTTTTTGTACGGAATCAAAAAATCTGATTTTAAACAATACGGATCATTCAAAGTAGAAAAGCCAGTAACTTTAAGTAAACTTGACATGTATAAATTTGCATTGTACACTTTACTAAAATCAAATGCCTCTTTCTTACCAGATGAGTACATTACAGGTATTGGTTGCAAAATAATAAAACTTGATAAAAAGCAGTTCAAGCACCATAAAATGGTTTAACTCACTCGAATCATTCCTGTTAAACAAACAGAGACCCATCAAAAACCATGGTGTTCAAACGTGTGTTGACTATGGATAGGACCAAGTATCAGGAAAAAGGGGGTTTAAAACATATACTTATGAAAAGCTGAAGAATGGGATACATGAGTATATGAGGGACGGCGATATGATAAATACCGAGGAGATGATTAATTGGGTAGGACAAGATCATGACAATGTATCGATCCAAGCTTCTGACAGTCGATAGAGAAAATTCAGTACAGATATCGGCATCAATACACGCTGGTGAGGAAAACCAGGGAGGGTACAATGATCTATTAAAACATATGTCAGACATAAGATGGCCCAGACGACATGAAAACGTTACAAAAATCAAGTGAGTTGAAGATAAAACTAGTTCGATAAAGAAAATCACATTGTGGTTCTTCATCCTGAAATGAATATGAAGGAAGTAGTCAATTGTTATAGCCACAAGAAAGCATATCTACTCGTTGCCACCATGTTTCTTCCATTTCGCCTTCTGGCTCTGGAACTGAAGAGAAGCATTTGCTGGACGCAGTACCTGCAGTATGAGAAGGCGGTTACCAAATTAGAAAACAACAACCCGCGTATCAAGTTTTTATTAAGCGTATCAAGCTGCAAACGCGCTGAATTGATACCGAAATTCCTGAAATTCAGAATCCCGAGTAATGGCTGTTTACATGACAAGAGTGTGGGAGATTTTTAACGACAGCTGCTGTAAAAAGAGATCATCAAAGCAAAGAATAATCTCAAAACACTAGTGATAACCCAGGATGAGAAGCGTGCTACTCTCAGAGAAATAGCCCTTCGTACATGTTTCCCGTCTATTCTCCACACCCGACGTACTCGTACAAAAAGCCGTACTGATCTGCAGAAAAATCACAACAAGAAGCTATCCCGTTTATCTAATGAACAGGAAAGACCTTTGTTCAATGTCAAGAACACAGTTGTGATATGCGATCTTGTGTCTGAGCAGCCTGCTTATGTAATGGAAACCCTATCTTTGGGTTCAAAGAACACTGTGCTGGATAAGTTCAATCCAAAGAATATACTGGCTGAGGTGGATAATGTGTTACAATATTGTAAATCCAACAACGTATCTGATGATGTAGTCACCGACATTAACGTCAAAACGCTTCATTACATCAAGGAGTGTAAGCAGATGAAATCATCACCCAACATCACCTTGACCCAGAAATACTTGAAGGAGAAACATATACTCGCTATTCCATTTGACAAAGATGTAGGGACATGTGTTATGTATAAAGACACTTATCACGAGAAAATGAATAAAATCATCTTGCTCCCTCAGTTCGAGAAACTTAAAAACAGGGAAAAAAACCGCCAAGCACCCCGTGTTAAAAGAAGAAGAAAGAATCAACAACATCTTGACAACTATGTTGAAAGAAGGAATGATCGATAAACAGCTGCATTACTCCATGAAACCCAGAGGCAATCAACCGGCACGTTTGTATAGATTGGCTAAAGTACATAAGAAAGACATCCCAATAAGACCCGTACTGTCTATGCCGGGATCTGTTCACCACAAAGTTGCCCTCCAGGTAGCTGAATGGTTGTCTGTTGTCCCTCAGTGCAAAATAAACTCATCCACTAAAACAGTATGTGATGAGCTGAAAACTGTGACTCTTGAACAGGATGAGATAGTGGTAAGTTTTGATGTCTTGTCGTTATACGCAAACGTTTCTTTCATGGAGACGAATAGTGTGTGCACCGACTTTTTCTTTGATTTGCCGGTGAAAGATCCCCCCATCCCCCTTCCTGTTGACCGAGATACGTTTACTGCGTTCGCCACCATTGCCTCTTGTGATGTAATCATGTCCACTCATGATGGCTTCTACAAACAGGTAGATGGCCTAGCCATGGATAGTCTCCCTGCCCCTCACCTAGCCAATGGATGGCTCAGTGGATTTGAAGGCACTACAAGAGACAATGCTAAGAAGCTTGAGGAGATAAATAATCTGCACTCAAACCTACAATTCACTCCTGAGACAGGAAATCTATAAACTCCCCTATATTGGCATGTAAATTATTCACGATCAAGAAACAGGCAAGCTCTCGTCAACCTGGTACTCAAAGACCACCGACCGACACAGGACTAATCATGAACTATTATATGCGTTAGTACCCAAGCGATACCAGCAATCCGTGGTGTCCGGTTTTGTTTACAGAATTCACAGAGCATGTAGTTCCTGGCAGAATTTCCATGACAAGCCAAACACATACTGAAAAAAAAACAATACCCACCCTCTTTTTACGATCCTATCATAAAACAGACTCTTGTTTCAATCTGGAGAGAAAGCTTACCATCTCATTCTTCTGATCCCTCTCCTAAACAAGAGAAATCCGGTAAAGTCCCTCTCTTGGTGCAGTATTGTGGAAAATGCATAGAGGATTACGCACGTGCTCTCCAAAAAGTAAAAGCCTCCGTTTCTGTCATTATGACCTTGAGGAAACTCAAAACCGTTCTCCCCTCGTTAAGCCTCAGGTAGAGAAAATGCTCAAAAGCGGCCTGGTGTATCGTATCACATGTCCACGCTGTCAGTCGTGCTATGTTGGTGAGACTAGCCGACATCTCCAGTCTCATTTTAAGGAGAGCGTCCAACACACTGGCCCCATGAAGCTGCATGCAACCAAATGCAATGTCACTCTCACCGAGGAAAATGTGGATGTCCTCCAGACATCTGCACGTGGAGAGAACCATCTGTTTGCCCTAGAAGTCCTCCATATTCGAGAGCTCAAAGCTCAGATAAACACTAAGGATTAATTCAGAAGGAGGGAGCTCACGATTAAGATTTAATCAGTATGTTCTCTGATCTCTGATCATGTTTTTGCTTTCAGCCTTAGTCTTCTAGCAGTAGTTGTTAGTCTGTATTAGGACTTCTGTCTTAGTAGATAGCTAAAACTCCAAAGTTGTTTTTTGTGTGTTTTTCAGATATTGGAATTGTCTGAAGATGACAGTTACGTCCAAAAATTTTGCATCAAACTTAACCTTATTGGCTCCATTTATTCACAAGAAAGCACTTTACTTTTTTTTGAATAATACACAACTAAGACCACTGTATACAATCCCTGTATACAAACCGTTCATCCCAATCTTTTGGTTAACTGTGTACAAATATCAAGGTATTATTATTCGTGAAAACTGTAACATGTTAAAGTCATCATCACTGTAAAGAGCAAGAAGCCTTATTTACAACCTACATGACCTTAGAAAAGAAGGAAGCCCCTTCAGAAGGTGCTCTTATCCAATAGATACCATGCTAAGGATTTCCAGAGAGCCTTAGACAGAAACATTGGACCTAATCATGAAGATAGAGAACCTCTGAAACGTATAAGTCTGCCTTACGAGAAGAACACCAGTGAGCACCTAAGACGAACTCTCCGACAACACAAGATTCAATGTTTCTTCTTCACTACATCCACCTTATGGAAGATTCTGTCAAAACCAAAGAACCCAGTCCCACTTGAAGAGAGGAACATTGTAGTTTACAGACTACATTGTAAGGGCTGTCCTGCCGGCTGCATTGGTGGATTAAACCACTCCTTGGGTTAAAAGGAAAAGAATACAAGAGAGCTGTTCAAAAAGGTGACACTAAGAATCATGAAATAGCCAAACACTGCTGTACACAATACCACATCTTTCACTGGGAAAATAAAAGGATTATAGAGAAGGAAATCAACACAACAACAACAACAAAATAAAAGACACAATCCATTTTCTACAGCACAGGAATCACATCAACCGTATGTCCTACACCCTTCCAGAAATATGGCTTCCAGCACTAAAGGAAGAAACACAACAAACACAACATAGATTTGGCGCTCTTCTTCCAAACAACTCGATCCCTGTCTACACGTAGAACCACACTTCCAAGATAGTGCGGACCATTTCTAGATGAAGATAGATCCTATTCACCATTTACAACGTCTGCCGAATTTGGTACTTTATTCACAGAGGGTGCTGTGTTCTTACCACATGCAAAAGAGGCGTTTAGATGGCTCTCAAAATGTTCTCTCCACAAATTAAGTACCTTATCGGGTTCAAAGTATTTTTTACCGTCTGAGTCTTTTACAGCTAACAGGGACGTTTTCGGCATACCTTCAAGTTCTTGGACTGTTTTAGATGGATTGTGGCTATCATTTCTGCAAAGCTGTTCACCCAGTTGTACGATCTTTTTATTCAGGTTTCCAACCTTTTTCCTTTTCTTACAGCCTTTTTCACTTTTGAATCTAGCTTCTTTTAGGTTTCTTTTTTTATCACCATCATTTTGACATTCCAGCATATCCAGTCTTGCTTTTCGCCTGTTTTTACATAATCCCGCAGTTTCCAGTGGCATTCCCTCAATTGCTTTTCTCTTCCGGAAACCTACAATTTGTTCTGTTACATCATTTGTGGTGCTTTTATAGTTTTCATACAAATCTTCAATGTCTGTGATTGCATATAGAAAATGTTGAAACCTTTCACCAATTTAAATCTCAAAAGCTTGTGCTGGATTTGATCATTTAGTTTCTCAACATCAAATTGCTTCGATTGTGGTTTGCACCTTTTTCTAGCCTTTCGGGGTTGGAGAAACTTCATCATCAATAGAGAGTGGTCAGAACTGATATCGGTGGAAATATAAACACGGCAGTTTTAACCTGCCTTTCTGTACAACAATGAAATCAATCTAGTTTCTTGTTCTGCAGTCAGGGAAAATCCAAGTAACAAGTCACGACTCCCTGTGCTTGTAAAGTGTATTCACAATAGTCAAATTATTGTTTGCACAGAACTGTAGCATTCGGTCTCCTAGTAGACAGAAATGAAAGTTAAACTGGAACTTAGCAGTGCAAATTAGTGTATAGAGTACTAGGGTAAGGCATATGACACTGGTCATGGTAGGATTGATGTAGCTGCCAACTCAAAAGCACATAGTGGAAAGTTAGTGCCTAATAGCAACTGTCTGAAAACCTTGAGAAAGTTCTTTTTTTAGGAACCTGGAATGTTATAACAATCCACAGATGTGATAAGCTTAAAAACCTTGGAAGTGGTAAAACGTTTCCCATATCGATATGCTTGTGTACCACTTTGTTATATACTTGGTTGGTGACGAGCATTAATACTGGGACAGTATTACAGTGACCGAAGATGTTGCGAAGGATATTATAGGATATTGGCCTATCAACGATAGGGTACTTTTAGTAAAATTGCGCAGTACCCTCATACACCAATAGCACATGGTATTGATACATATATATATGTGACTACTTCAGGACACAAGAATTAATAGTTCGGAGATCTTAACGCCGGTACAGACGATGCTGTTGATTTGCAAAGTCTGNTTAAAAACCTTGGAAGTGGTAAAACTGGAACTCAACTTGGTCGAAAGTGAGTGAGATAATAGAATACGTTTCCCATATCGATATGCTTGTGGACCATTTTGTTATATACTTGGTTGGTGACGAGCATTAATACTGGGACAGTATTACAGTGACCGAAGATGTTGCGAAGGATATTATAGGATATTGGCCTATCAACGATAGGGTACTTTTAGTAAAATTGCGCAGTACCCTCATACACCAATAGCACATGGTACTGATACATATATATATGTGACTACTTCAGGACACAAGAATTAATAGTTCGGAGATCTTAACGCCGGTACAGACGATGCTGTTGATTTGCAAAGTCTGTTGATGTTATCAAAGTAATAGGGACGTAAATGTAAAAGTGAGAGCAATTGTAAATAAGACAGAGCTCGGAATCTCTGAATTAGAAAAAACAAATGAAAGTGGAAATCTGCTGGTTGAATTTACACATCAGGAGTAATGCCTTGTTCGGGAACTAGAGAGGACGACAGTTTTTACAAACCTCTAGACTAGGAAAGACTTATCTGTAAGCCGATATAAGTTTGGATTATAATTTTCCAGAATATGATATCTGTGCCAAAAAACCCAGTGGAGTCCACAGTACTATATTTAACCTTATCGAATTTAAGGAGCCAAATGCCAGACTACTAATGTTGTTGATTGGACAATAGATTCCATACATTGAACGACAAATGGACTGATTACTAATACTGAAGATACCATACATCCGATTGAAAATTGCACAGTCCTAAAAAAAAAGGATGCTAAAAATGAGTGGATAACACATACTATGAGAAGCCATGAATAAGGGAGACTGAGAGGAACAAATCAGTACAATACATTTGGTATAGAATGGCAGAAAAAGCATGTTGTATAGGAGCAATGGAACCACTGATGGTTAAACAATCCAAAGAATTCGAGGTCCTGAAAACAATATTAAAAAAGACAATAAAACAATAAAATAAATGAAAACAGCTGAAATAGCAAGAAAGAAGAACAAGAAAGGAAACTGTTGCATTACCTTCATGAAAGGGTTCATGTTTTTTGAGAAGGAAGCATTAAAGGATAAGTAAAAAAGTAATCTGAAAAAGTGTACAGTAAATATAGAGAAAACCAATCAGTAATCAAAGAACTTGACAGTTCAGAAATTTTAAGAGATAAAATTGTGCATTACATAAAATAAAAGAAGGGAAAAGTGGTGGATAGAAAGAGAAATACACAGAAAGGTTGTAGGTTCCCGAATAGACTGGTTTATATCACTTGTTAATTAAATATGTAATAGTGAATTTCTGGCTAAGACGTTTCTAGTAATCAGTATTTGTCAACTTTTGACAGAAAACCAACACATTAAAATGCTCTAATAACCATGCGACCACTGCAATGTACCATACTATCAAAATGCTTTTGAGTCACTTCAGTCGTGATGAGAACACAATGAAGTGGTTTTACTTCAATTTTTTCTGGACTGTTTCTTACCCTTTTTTTAATCATATTTTTGCTTTCAATTCAACTGAATATATTTCTTTTAGGTTCTAAGGTGCCTTTTACCTTGTAAGAGAAAAGAATAACCACTAAGTCTAAAAGACAATTGTGGTGTCAGCAAATTTTATTGATTTTTCTAGTCATCTAGCCTACAAAATCAGACAGAACATATTTTGTATAAGATAAGGGCAATCAGATATTTTCATAAACATTTTGTGGACCATTCATATTTGCATATGAAACCATATGCAAATATGGATGGTTTTAATTAACCCAAACTAGAGGGCTTACCACATCTCCTTACAAGCACTATTAGCACATTTATAAGCAATGTAGATTTTTTTATGAACAAGGAAAATCAGGTTTGTTTGATTTCCAGGCATGGACCTTTCACCAATGTTATTGAGATGGTTTATAGGAAAATCTTGGGATGAAAAGTGACAAATTCAAAACAATGCTCATAATTAATTGGGGATCATTGGCAACTACTGATAATTTTTCGGCAGTTTCAATGACCAAAGATTTTAAATAGACATCTTAAGATTAATAGTACCACCAAACATATTTACGTACAGGCAATATCTGGGTTGTGTTTGACAAAATTTGTGAAGCTAACTCCAAAATACCATCCCTTTCTCTTGGTTAGCTCTTGTTTTTCGTCCAATATATATGTATGTATATTTTTAAATAATGAATTATGCCCACTTGTAACACAGTTTTCTGATTTCTGATAAACAATGTACTCGTTAAGTTATAGTGATAGTATCCCTCCGATTTTCTCTCTGTGTTAAAAATTTTGTGTTTCCAAATTCAATAGAAATTCAATTCTTTTTAAAAAATAAAGACTCCAGGGTAACATTTTTTGAAATTGCTACTACAGAAACGATATCGATGGAAATGAATTTTTATGTAGTCAATTTTATCCTTTAGTTATTGTTATTTTGTAATTTTTCTTAGCTAGTTAAATCTAATCACAAATAAATTAATTTAAATGACTTGCAATTGTTGTTAACATGTCAAGTTGTAATTTCTGTTCACTTCTTGAAGTACAATTATTTGCACTTCTATTTTCAGTTGGATACAAAAACATGGATTCAAAAAGTTATATACAAATAACCCTGATCTCTTTTTCTAATTGTGTGGTGAAACAAGACAGCAACTAACGGAATAGCTCCAGTTGGTTCGGTGAAAAATACTTCCAATATTACTTTAACCATAAAAACTTTATGACTAAAAAATAATATGTCTGCTTCTTGTTTATTAATGATATAATATTTATATGCAATATCAAATTTCCCGCCATATTTCATGTACGTTCCCAGGATGCATTGCATTATGTATCGGCATGCACGTGTTTGAGTTGTTGTGATTAAACTGTTGACTGTTCACAGACGTAGTCGTACTTTTCCTTCTTACGAAACACTTCTCATATTGTTTACCAAAAATATTCTAAACAATAGTGGCAGTTGCCAAAGAAATCTAGAATTATTAGCCTCTCTAATGAATAATAGGAAACTTTTGTAACCAGTAACAACCATTCCATTCCATTGTATTGTTTAAGAAGAAAATGTTCATTTTTCTTCCACGTTCGAGTTTATCATTTGCACAGAAAGCAAATGCATTTTCACTCGATTAGAAATTGGGATTTACGTATTGGAAGACGCAAGGTTCTTTATTGATAGCTCTATACGAAAAGTGAAAAATCTTTATTGCAGTGTAAAGTTATGTATGCGGATGAATTTCGACTGAACATTTAATGGTATGTCATAAGAAATTTGGTGCAACTGAGCAAGTCGCATCATATTTCTTGCATTATATTCTTTGAAAGAAATCTTGAGTTACTAGTCTCTCTAATGAATAATAGGAAACGTCTGTAATCAGGAACATTCTATCGCACGCGTTAAGGAGAAATTGTTCATTTTTCTTCCACGTTCGAGTTTATCATTTGCACAGAAAGCAAATGCATTTTCACTCGATTAGAAATTGGGATTTACGTATTGGAAGACTCAAGGTTCTTTATTGATAGCTCTATA
>RDPX01000036.1:3522902-3541929 GCA_003991215.1 Morbakka virulenta | reverse complement strand
CTAAAAGTGTCTGACATTCAAAAAATTAGTGCATTTGAGTTATGGTGCTGGCGGCGTCTCCTTAGAATACCATGGACAGCGAAAAAGACAAATGAATTTGTTTTGAACTCAATAGGAAATCCAGATAGTCTTACAAATGAAGTTCAACGACGGAAATTATGTTATTTTGGTCATATATCTAGAAGAGATGGTTCCAACTTGGAGAAATTAATCATGCAAGGAAAGGTTGAAGGGAGTAGGAGACGAGGAAGACCACCGAGAAGATGGATAGATGGGGTGAAGTCAATAATGAATATGAACTGGCAAGAACTTAACAACGCATGTCAGGATCGCGAAAAGTGGCGAAAACTGGTCAGAGAGGTCACTAAAGGTCGATAACGATCTACAGACTACGACGACGACGATCTACAGATAAACAATTTTTGATTGTGTCTTTTCAAGAGATCGAATGCGAGATAAAAAAAGGCTTTTACTTAATAAATCTTGATGATGCGCAAGGACCTGGTATACATTAGTTGGGCCTGTATATTGGAGGTGATAGAGTAGAATACTTTGACAGTTTTGGGTTAAATTGTCTCATGGAAATTATTAAATTATCCAAAACATGGTGGTAATTTATAACTATAACACTACACAAAGCCAATATCTTCTTAGTGTGCTGTGTGGATACTATCGCATATATTAGATTAATGAGAAGCATAGAGGTAAGGCATACTTTGATGTAATTAAAGCTTTTTCACACAGTAATGCTGATTACAATGAACAATTAATCATAAACTACTTGAAAAATATGTAATATTATATTAAAATGGAAATAAACGACGGAACTTATACTGAGAATGTTACTTCATTTGAGGAAATCAAAAAAGACCCAAAATGATTGCGATGCAAGTTATCATTGTCTTGTTATTGTAAAAGACTCTGGAGTAGGGCAAGATGGAGTCACCTTAAACTATGCAAACAATAAAGATCTTGATAAAGAAACCGGATGATCTATTCATGGTGGTAGTAATATGAATCAAAACAATCTCTTTGAAATGAAAGACTTTTCAACGTTTGATTCTTCATTCCCATATATATATATATAGTTTATACATATATTGTATATATATTGTATATATACACTGTATACTATGGAAGAGTTGATCAAGTGCATAAAAAATTTTAAAAACAACAAGGCCACAGGTCTCGGAAATATTCCTACAGAAGTATGGAAAACAGGAGCCTTAAACGAACATCTACTTGAGGTTTGCAACAATACTTTTATTTTTTAATGGAGACAAATCTATATATATAACTGAGAGGAATCTCCCTCTCAGTTATAGCAGCAAAAATCTACAAGATACTGCTTGATAGAATAAGACCACACCTGGACCCCTTGTTAAGAGAGAACCAGAACAGATCTCGCTCAGGAAGGTCAACTCTTGCACAAATCCTCACCCTCCGAAGGCTGATTGAAGGTATCAAAAACAAACAACTATCAGCTGTGCTGACATTTGTAGACTTTAGCAAAGCTTTCGACTCAATCCATAGAAAAAAAGTCATGGAAATCCTAAAAGCTTAGGGTATACCATCAAAGATCGTAAATGCCATCAATATTCTCTACAAAGATTCTGAAGCACAAGTATTGACACTTGATGGAGACACTGATGGAGGCAGTTGCTGGCATTCTTCAAGGAGATAGGTTGGCATCTTTCCTCTTCATCATTGCACTTGATGATGCTCTCAGAGAAGCAACTAGAGATAATCACCTCAGATTTAAAGTCACCTCAACAAAGCTCCCGACACCCAGCCAAATACATCACTGATGTAGATTTTGCTGACAATCTTGCTCTCATTTCCAATGCTTTCAATGAGGTCCAAACTTTCCTACCAAGACTTGAAACAGCTGCATAAACAATCGGTCTTCATGTAAGCTATAAGAAGACAGAATACACGTCGTACATCCAACCAGACAGTGGACTCTTTACTTCTCAAGGAAACAAATTGAAGCTTGTTGATAGTTATAAATATCTTGGTTCATGGCTTCACTCGAGTCAAAAAGATATGGAATCACGAATTGATCAAGCTTGGCAATCTCTAAACAATTTAAACAAAATATGGAAATCATCACTGAAAAGATATCTCAAAATCAACTTCTTTCGAGCGACTGTTGAAAGTGTACTTGTTAATGGAGCAGAAAGCTGGACGACGACTAAACAAATGACCAACAGATTAAATGATACATATACTAAAATGCCGCGGAAAGTTCTTTATCTGGAAGGATCACATGTCGAACGAAGTACTATATGGAAACTTACCAAAGGTCTCGACCACTCTTAAAACCAGAAGACTGCGTTTCACTGGATACGCTTGGACAAAGGATGATGAACTTCTCCATAGAGTATTGTTATGGCAACCGAACCATGGCAAAAGAAAAAGAGGAAGACCTCCAATGAAATACATTGACTAGCTCAAATATGAGACAAACATGGACCTAGAAGACATCAAGAACTGCTTGGAGGACAGAGACACATAGAGAGAACTAGTCAACACATTTCGAGTTCGCTCGAATTAAGATGAGGAAAAGGATTAGAGAGATAAAGATTTCGAAGTTGCAGTCGTGGAAAAACGGCGGAAGTTGATCTTGGTGTTCAGTTTGCTGAAGAAGAAGAAGTTTGAGTTTTTCATGTAAAATTGAGGCTACAATTGAAGTTACTAAAGGCTTCATTTACAAGCTTATGCCTTTTTTTTGCATTTTTTGACCAATGCATCGACATGGATCGTCCAAGTACCAGTTTGCAAATTTATTAATATACACGGTAACACATATTATTTTTAAGTGTACCTTGGTTATTGCAATATGTCTAGGTTTTGGAATTCATTAGTATTGTGAAAAAATATTTCACAGCAAATAAAGTGCGGTATACATTGCAAAATTTTGAGTTTTTCTAATTCATTCTGATTGCAAAAATTGACTTCGTGCTTGACTTAGGATTGTGTTGTGCTGCACTATTTCTTTTATCTCATACGAATTCCATACACAGAAAGACACAACCAAGGATTACAAAATGTTTTTTGTACTATTAAATGTTGTTATTTTGAGATTATTTATGATATACATGATCTTTGTAACACAGAAAAAACACTGCATGAAAACTAGTGGAGGTGGGATAACAAAAGAAAATGAAAATGAAAACTTGTCAAGGTTTAACGGCTAAATATGAATAAAAAACAGATGACTCTTGGCTTTGTTTTGGAAAAATTATATGTAGATATTGACACTATAAACCCACCTTGGGGCTCTGACTTTTGCAAAACTTTATTTTTGCTTTCTTGATTTGTTTGATAAGATTACGATCAACCTGTCACTACTTCTCAATTACGTTAAGAATGTTCTTTTTAAGTCCAAATAAAATTTACCAGAACACACTGTAATCTCGAGGATCGAGGTATCATCACACTTTCAGGCTTACCTCTGCGATTCTTGACATTGAAATCCATGCTTTCTGTACCCAGTACTACTGTTTTTCCTCTTACGTCTTCTCTCACTGATCCCCCACCCCCTTGTGGGTTACACAACCTTTAATGTATTTTTCAATAAAATCGAACTACTGAATACTTGAATCTCGGTTACAAGCCTATTATTTCAGAAACTGATCTAATCTGAGTTTTTTTTTCTGTGTTAAAAAATATCAAAGGGCATCAGCGGTTTCAAATTGTTTGAGTGGCAGTAAGTACGTTATATAATTCACTAGTTGTGAATATAATAACTTCCGTTTGAGTGTCAGGTTTCATTGGTAGGGTTGACGAAATGCTCAGCGTGGTCATACAAATTCAAATTCGAAGTCAATTTTATTCAACATAACTTTCCAGAGTAGAATATCACTAAAGTAATGATAAAACTGATCAATTGACGTAATAACGAAATTTCACTAAATAAAGATGCTTATAATACTGGGAAGAACTGCGACCGACTTCTATCCCAGCTACTTAAATATTGTAGTAACACAATCTATTTACAGTAACAATAAACCCATGGTTTATTGCGCAATCATTTTTATCTTACGAACTAAACTGATTTGATTCGCATGAGTTAAACTGATTTCTGAGTGACATAAAAGGTCTCTAATCAGTCTGGTAACATTAATAGACGTTAGCAGATTATAGCAAGAATAACGAAATAGTTTGGTGATTTTGCAAGCTAGACAAGGAGAAAGCGATTCGTTATTGCTAGCTAATTAGGGCAAACAGTAAGGTAAGTAACAGGTAGCATATTTTAAACAAAAATTATTGCAACCAATCATAGCTCTGTCCCTTCGTTGTACAACCTATTTTGAGCTGAGCTCACAAAGAGGGTATTCAATAAGAAGCAAAGCAGGTCTCACCAAAATGGAATATTTGCAAATCTTTACTGGGAACAGCAAATCAACTTTTTTTAAATGGTAAAGAAAGGATCTGGGTAGATGTGAAAAACGCTATCCCTTGTAATTATCTACCAATAAATCATTTTTTGTTTTAAGAAATCACCTTCACACCTGGACAACAATAACCGTACCAGATTCAGCAAAAGAAAAATATCACTCTCTCGGCTTCATTTTCTTGTATTTTCTGTGGAGAAATTGAACTGAACTGAAGTCGTGACAAAGCCATGAAAAACAAACTGGTAAACACAACAGCTGACACACACATTGTTAGTCTATTGCATCAATTTCTATCAAGTAGTGATTTCAGCATATTTTTGTTTTTTATCGAACTTGATCACTCGGTTTGTCAAGAGTGAAACTGGCAACAGAGTAACATCACTGAATCTCTGTTTTTGTAAGGTCGTCGTCTAATGATGGCAAGGCTTGAGCCAAATTTAGTGACATTTTAGCAACAGTGCCGTTTTTCTGCAGTTGTTTTGATTCCCTTAAGAAAGAAGCGTATTTAAAAACAGATGTTCATACTTAAGATATTTTATGAGAAAGGAAGATTAACTCTGAGTTCTAAGTTAAACTTGCTGTTTTTGTCATTTCAAAGACAAAGTTCATGAGTTCTTTGAAAGAGAAAAAAACAAGTTGAGAACAAACAGATTGTACTCATTTGGAAACCTTTATCGAACTTTAATTATCAAAGTGAAATTTTGGCAAAAAAACCCCCTAAGCTTTGAAATTGAAGATTTTGAATCCATATCAAGTCATTTTACTTTAAACTAGGATTTTTGTACATCAAACTTCAAACAATCGAAATGATAACAAACTAAAACAAGAGGCTTACTTCCGTCCAAACGTTTATCCCTTAGCAACAGCAATTTACTTTCACAAGAAAGGCGTTTTGTGCTTTTCACTTGCGTCAGAAACTTCCACAAGAAACCATTGATAACAGGGTATAAACTGAAAGTATAAAAACTGTAAACTGAAGCTTATTTGCGAAATTACGTTGCAACAAATTTCGTCATAAAAGTTGTTAACGAGGAGAGATATCAAAATATCAGATCATGCCATTTCACTAAGCATTGAGAGAGTACATAAGTTTTTTGGACATATCACTCATTGTTATTGCTTCCAAAAGATTAGATCAGTATTCAACAAGATAAATCTCTATTTTACCGAGGCGACAGTACTGGGTGGATAGAAAAAATGGCGAGGAGGTTTTCATCGCAGAAATCCCACTTGTCCAAACAGGTTTACCCTCTAACTTTTCCTTGTTTTGCCCTTTTTTAACAATAGTAATTGATAACGTACAAGGATATAACTTTGCAGTAGAAGGGCTACGGACAGTGAAGCCTTGCTTTTCGTATGGACAACTTTATGTTCGGTGTACAAAAGTAGGAACTGAAAAAAGCATATATTCAAAATATATATTTATAAATTATTGCAGCAGGTTATTTTAGATTATTATAAACACTTCCTGGACACTTAAACACTGTTTCAGAAAATAAAGTGATGGTCATTCTTCTTCAAGATGTTTCAATAATTACAGGAAATTTTTGAGTGAGACGCTTGACATAGACAAGCATGAATCTCTTTTAAATGCTAAAGTGCCGTTGTATATATATATATATATATATATATATATATATATATATATACATTTGCACATTTAAGCTGTGAATTCACTGTTCTCTGTTTCGTCAAAGTCACCAGCCCTTGATAGAAAAAGTATTTGATTAATTTTCCACTTTTGTAAGCAACTAACTTCGTGGATATTCTACATTTACTCAATCTAACTGGAAAGTAAGATTAAGTCAAGCGTGTAATTAGATTATGAAAATCATCAAATGGTAGACTGATATCCAATCATANGTGAATTCACTGTTCTCTGTTTCGTCAAAGTCACCAGCCCTTGATAGAAAAAGTATTTGATTAATTTTCCACTTTTGTAAGCAACTAACTTCGTGGATATTCTACATTTACTCAATCTAACTGGAAAGTAAGATTAAGTCAAGCGTGTAATTAGATTATGAAAATCATCAAATGGTAGACTGATATCCAATCATAATCTTTGTCTACTTTTAAGCTGAGACGGCAGCCTGAGTGCAAAGGTGAATATAATGTATGTTGGTGTCTCTATTTGTCTCTTTGCCCGTATACACGCGTGTTCCTGCACACACACACACACACACAAATATATATATATATATATATATATATATATATATATATATGGGAGTAATACAGGCCCTCAATGAGCACAAAGGATTTCCTATGCATTAACAACTGATACCAACTTAATTTACGGTAAATATGTTTGTGTTTGCTCGGTCCACAGTTAAGCATTTGTGGTGCTTTTGCCCTTTGCTGCAACAAATTTCTTTATAAGTATGAAGTGAAGTCTGTATTTCGGTTTTCCCGTTGAAAAGGGCTTAAAATCATGGGGTAGAGCGTGATATGTAATAAGGAGAGAGGGGTCAGAAGACTACATGTTGCATCCCGACAAGCCTTTTTCGTGATGTTACTCACTCATCAGAAGACGCATTTCATCTCCTGGTGATGCATCTCCTGATGAGTGAGTAGCATCACGAAACAGGGTTGTCGAGATGCAGACTGTATTCTTTTGACTCTTTTCTCCTTATTGCACATATTTCTCTCTCTGTCTCTGTCCCCGTCACTCTGTCACTTTGTCACTCTGTCACTCTGTCTCTCTGCATCTGTCTCTCTGTCTCTGTCTCTCTGTCTCTCTTTGTATTTCTCTCTCTGTCTCTCTCTGTCTCTCTCTCCCCCCCTCTCCCCTCCTATATATACATATATATATTTCTATCTATATTTATATATTTATAGATATTTCTCCTTGTTATAGTATATTCCACGCTTGGCATCACAGTACTGGGCACTGTACAACGGAAAACTGAATTGAATGCCCTATATATTTAGAATTTTTTAAAAGTTACTGGGTGAATTTTATTCTGTTTTATCTTCTTACTTCTTTATTACGAATAAAATACTTTTTGAATACCCATTCTTGGCCACATGTGTGTATATGTGTAAATGTGTGTATTTCCTTGTGTGTAGCCAATTTTTAAAGTTTCACTGTGGCTTTACTTCGTGCTATTGCAACTGATCTTTCTTGGTATGAAAAGCACCAATTACAGCTAGCATGTACTGATGTGTTTGTTCATTAATTTTTATTTTTAGATGACATCTGTAACAGTCTCACAGTTTCATACCTCATATCACATAACACATAACTTCCTTCATGACCTGAAAAAGGAAAAAGACAATGACTTCAAAAATCCTTTTAATTCACTCCTTGGTGAAATATCTCATACCACAGTGGCAACAAATTTGGAAACACTAAATACTCAGCTCATAAAAGATATGGAAATATCATTGATGAATTCTGCTGTGAGAAGAGAGGGTGACATCTTCCAGCCCAAAGCAGGTGACAAAGAACAGTTTTCAATAAAGTAGTCATTGAAGAGGGGTCCATGTCCTGCTCAGAGGTGAGCATTAATCCTCTATGATCTAATTTTTTATGTTGAGTTTTACTTCATTTCTATTTACGTTTCATGTACAGAATTGGGCTAGCACAGAGCATCCAGTGAATATGTGGGTAAAGGCAAACATCAGAACACGAGGTACACTGCAGAACCATTGGCCTTCAAAGACACCTGCAAACTGTGAACGACGAAGAACTTCAACAGTGGCTGCTATCTACAGCTTTCACCGTATAATATGAATTTGACAGTTAAGCAATCATACTTTTAGCTCATACCCCCCCCCCACACACACACATATATATATATATATACATATATGATGATAATGATGGTGATCCAAAAATCGTGAAACTATTAGTTGCAATCACAGTTCTTATTTTTCGTGTTTTACCTTATGTATATATATATATATACATACATATATATAATTATTTATATAATTATATATATATATAATTAGTTAATTATATTATACTCTAGGATCCGCACAAGGGCCCAGTACTTCAGGACAGTACTTCACTGTTGGGTACGGATTTCAATGCATACCTTTTGGCTTTTATCAATTTTAATAGGCGTTTAACTGGTTGTGTCTACTCCATGTTTGTTTTTATCTTCTACCTTCTTACTCCTACTTTTCTGCTACCCCATTTGTTCTGTCAGTCTCATTTGTTCTGTTGGTGCATCTCTTAAGGGCACTCCTACGTTTGCACTTGATGTTTCCAGGTATTGTATGTGGTTTTGTTATTTTTATGAAAAACATAGGCTACGTCGATATAGAAAAAATTGTTTCAAAAACTATTTTATTTGGAATGTGTCGTTGGAAGAGATACTAGCCATCTATCTTCCTTTGATCAAAAATATTAAATGCTAGTGGTAATACATTTTTCAGAAACGTAATGGACCAGGTTAGTTCAAAAGGAGTATGGACACCTTTAGTATGTAATGGATCCTGAAAAACACGGTCTTCAAAATTGTGGCGTAACACATTGCTTGAAAGCCTGTGCAGCTGGTACGAGATTAAAAAAGTGAGAGTTTCGTTATCATTGGTCAAAAATTGTATCAAGTTACTATGAATTGACCTCTTATTTATAAAGTTATAAGCTACGAATTCTGGGGAGAATGGAATGGTTTCTGATTTAAAATTAGATTTTATTGGGCAACTCAAAGTTAAAAGGTCACCTAGTCTGTTGTTCGGTGCTTTTGTTCTGGAGAAATTCTAAGAGCACTTATTTAATAAAGAACTATATTCACTACAGAGAAAAAAAGAGACACCAGATATTCTCATTTCACAATTTAAGAAGCAATAACTATTGACTAACACACTTCTGTTCTGTCGTAACCTTGGATAAAAAAAGGAAATCTTTCTTCTTAATTCACGAGGAATGAAAATATGAAAGGGTATTTTTATAAAACACGTAAACACGTAGACAACTGTGATAAAATAGAGTAAATCAGTTAGGTATATGATGACATCAATGACATGTCACTGGATAGATGTAAGAGCTTTATCATGTCTTGAGATACTTCTCCCATCATGCCTGACGATGACGTATCTCCCGAAACGTAGCTCAGAAAAAGCTTACGACTCAAGATATGATAAAACTCTTACATCTATGACTTCCTCTGAGTCCATAAATTTCAAAATTTTCAAGATGTCGCTGGATGTTATAGAAACTGATATCCTCTGTTCAACGTTTTGATCGATGAAAATTATGATCTTTGTTTTAGTTTTCTCAACTATTAGAGGTAATGCTTTGGACAATTAAAACATGTTTTACTATCAATATCACGTTTACTTGGTCACAAAACACCCATCGACGATTTAAATTTTGTTTATATCGCGGAAAAATTTGTTTTCAAATATATTCTGGACAATTTTGAAGAAAAACAAATTGTATGAAACAATTATGAAAATTATATTTCCTACTTTAAAACTGAAGCTTAGGCCATTTGAAGAACGAGTTTATTCCATAAAAGTGTAGTACAAAACCATTTTCTATATAATCAAAATTTGTTATCATGTCCTTTGGCTCCCGAGTTCTAGATGACGATTTCTTCATTTGGTATGATGATCAGGAATCTTTAATTATTTTTTTTAACTTTTGCAAGATTTTAAGTTAGAACGTCGGCATAAGATCTACAATGAAATTTGCTTTCAGCTATTTCAATCGCTACATTTGTTTTCCAGGCACTACAGTTAAAGTTCAAAATTCTACACCAACTACAGAACTCTACTTTTAATCAGAACATCACCAACAACTAGAAATGCCTTCGCACAGCTGAATATGGGATCATTATCAAAGTTGCCAAGTCTATATGTGATTGGTCACCTCTGAAATTTCTCCGTTATCACCTACCTGTTTATGGCATCTTCAAAACCGACTTCCAGACAATATCATTGCTATTCAAGACTTTCCAATTTCTAGATCACTGCGCAAGCATCGTGAAATGCTTGCAGTATTCAATTTTTCTCGTTGGTTTGTCATCACTGAAGCGAACTACAAGAACTCTCAACTTTTCAAACGACACCTTGACTGCCCTTCAGTCAATAAAAAAAACAATCACTAAAGCAAAACTGCACCCACATTCTTTGCCATAATACTATCCAGAAGACAACAAAATAACTTTACGATGGCTCACACAAAACCACAAACACTTTCCCGTCGATATAAATAACAAAATATAAACAAACGGTCTCCGAAATAGCTCCAAACTCATCTTCCTTGATAACGGCTTATTCATCCCTTTAGCTTTAATACTTTATAATAGTTACGTCAAAAGCTCTATTGCAGGTATACAAGCACAAGCTCTACATGCGTCATCTCAGATTACACGTTTTGGACTACGAGCTCGCTTTGTTTATCGATTTTCTGTGTTTTTGTACGCTACTTTCTTTCTCTTTTTGCTCCATTTTTTCTTTCACTGTCGGGTCGAATCTTTAGAGGGACGGTCATTTAGCGATAGCTCTCTGTTTTTACTTCTTTTTGATAATCCATAGCTCTTTTTGACTTCTTTTTCTCTATTTAGCATTGTGTAAAGCCGTCTGTGTGACCTTAGTTTAAATAAAAGGGGAAGCAAAGAAGATTATTTTGAAGTTTAAAAGCCAGCAAGCTCCTTCTTATGGAAGTAAAGACAGCTGGAGCCTATTAAATTAAAACTTATCTCTTAAACACCAGTATATTGCTATGTTTGTGAGGAGTTAATGCAGATAAGTATTTTAAACAGGGTACAAAGAACAACTTTCCTGGCACAATGATGACCATTCCCAGTCTATCAGTTTTAATACGTCAACACCGAGTACTACAATTTTTAGTGTATAAAATATTCTCTAGATTTTGATTAGTGCTGAATCCTGCAGTTTTTAAGTAGGGGGATTAAGGACTTCAGAAAATGTTCTCCTGATAACAAATTCTGTGTTCTCAAAAAGTGAGAAAATGACCTTTCAGAGGTAAAACACATTAATAGAAATAGCTTTATTTAGAGTTTTTTGGACAAAGAATAACTACAGCATTGGCAATTGAAATTGACAATATCTAGGAGTGTACGCAGACCAGCTATGGTACAGGAAGCTACAGTTAGGGGGACTGGAAAAGAAGAAAGTTGACATTGGAGGAAGAATTGAGATAAGAATACGGATAGATTCTTTGATTACAAGTAAGGCAACATATAAGAGGTGAAGTAAAAAGGGCAAACAATGCTGGTTCAACAAACCATGTAGAAAGTAGATGAAGCCAGGAAAAGGTTTGGTCATTTGGTTAGAAGAAAGGATGGCACTAAGCAAAAATGCCGTTCAACATTGAGATTACTGGCTAGAATGAAAGACGGAGGCCTAGAAAAAAATTAGAAGACGAAATGAAGTAAGAAACGGGTAATTCGATACCTTACAATTGAGGCAGCAAAATTTAGACAGGATTGCTGCCGTCAAAGGGCTATGGTTGAATGACCAAGGTAAAATTAAATCGTTGCTCTTACGATATTTACATAAAATCTAAAACTGTGCTGATCTGCTTTATATTTCAGGGCTCGCTAAGCAGCATTTGTAAACTTTATTTTTGGATCGTTCGTTATTGTCAACGGGAGAGGATGACCCTCTATTTGTCAAAATAAAAAAATAGTATAGCTGTATTTACCACAAGGTTGAATAGAACTATAATCCCAAATTTAACGTTTCTACATTGCATGGTTAAATAGCTAACTTAATTTTTTTGATCGTAGATCTCTGCCTTTGAGAACGGCCCCACGTGATCCTCCCTTTACGGTCCTTGCAACTGCCATGAATGTTGGAAAACAAAAGAGTTAATGTTAAGGCAGGATTTTTAAGTATTCTGACAAAAAATAGAGTTTTATACTCTGCTTGGTTGTAGTCATTTTTGAATTGTAGCTCTTTTTTCTGAAAATCCTGCCCATATGATCCCAGTCTTTAAAACCCTATGAACAGCTGTAACTATCAGATTGGCTTAATAGAAGCATTTGAGTCTATACAAAGAAGCAGCTGACTCTAAGTATTGCATGTCTAAAACCAACCAAGATCCTAAATTAGTGAATGAAAATTGCTCAATTACACTGATTTGAAGACAGGGATCTTTGAAAACCATTGTAAGGTTAAGTTTTTTTGTTGTCAAATTGATTTTCATGGGATTTATTGATTTATCAGCAAGGCAACATCTGATGGAAATGAACATCAAGGAGCCAGAAGATGAAAAGGTGCAAGGGAATCGCAGTCCCCATGTACGAGTTCGTAAATCTTGAATGTAGGTGGGAAGAGAATACTGCGTTTCTTTTGTAACAAACCACTTGAGTCAGTTATTCAAGTAGTAACAAAATTAGTTCTTATTTACTTGGTACGAGCAAGAGAATGGTCATGTGTACAGAGCTCATATACCCAGATTAACTTGGTCATTATCTGATAATTATGTTATCTGTTGCATTATGGGCATGTTAACTGTTTAGTGCAATAGTACTTTTTTAAATTTTTGTTTGTCTTTCAATCTGTTGTTTAGTTATTATATTTCATGTTGTCCTTGTATTAAATTTAATTTTTATTTGTAATACTACACTCTTGGACCATTTCAGATCAAAGTAGAAAACCTTATGAAATAAGTAGGAACTCCCCATCAACCATACGCTCCAAGAAATACAAACCTTGATTAATGGCACCCTTTTCCCTTTTAAAGTGTTTAAAATTTCTAATTATTCTACTGTTTTCTTTTGTCGTAATATGTACAGCGTTTAAAAACTGTAAGAGAACAGAAACATTCTTACTTGTTTCAGGTTATAAATCGTTTTCACATTGTTTGCCTCTAAATTAGGAGTACGCTATGCATTGAACGTCTACGTCTTCATCCAAGACTCGAGGTTCTTTTATAACCACCACAACAACAAACCTCACGAAGAAAACATTAATAATGAAAATAACCATTACGTACAATCTGTTAATTATGAAAATTACCTTCTCTTATAATTACTAAATTTTTTTACGGTTGTTGGAGGCTGGATGGACTTCATAAGCTGCTTTAATTAGCAGTACTTACCGTGCCGGATGCAGAGGAATTTCTAAAAGTATGGACGTCTTACCCAAACTGATTAATCTTTATGCACTTGTATCTTCTCCCTCTCTATGAATGTGATTGGACTTTTTTAGGATTATCCTCATGTGTATAATTGCTTACTAAAAGAGCGTTTGTTTATGTATGTGTATATGTGAGAGAAAGAAGAGAAAGAGAGAGAGAGAGAGAGAGAGAGAGAGAGAGAGAGAGAGAGGGAGAGAGAAAGAGTAAATTGTGGTATAGTGGTTTTAATAATTATTTTTTATTTACAATCTCTCTTAGTTTGGTAGATGTGGATGGAAAACGTTAACATCAGTTGAAAGGAGATATCTGGTCGAATAAAAGCAGATTTGAAAACAAAAGGTTACTACGACAACGAATTTTTAGCACTGTCTGTGTAAGGAAAAAAAGTTGTTAGTTGAAAGATGTTCAAGCATAAGGTATAAATTTACTGGATTTGGAGAGCTAACTTAGAACATGAACTGATAGAACGATTCCACTTATTGTTATATAGTATCTAACTTAGTGGATTGTGGTTGTGAACTGAAATAGAAAAACAAGGTGAGATGATACACAAAAAAGAAATTTTCTACCAATAACATGTGAAATTTAATCGATAAATTTCTGGATGTTATTGCACCCTGATTTTTTTTCACAAAATATAGGGAAGTAGGAAGGCATAGATAAAGTTTCAAAGTATGATATTTCTTGTGAAATCAAAATCATATAAATAAAATGATTTTTTAAATTGAAAGTTTGTTACCTCTTTATTCACCAGGGCTATGGTTTTGCCTACTATTGCCCCAGAAACTTGTTAAGGTACAAACATAAAACTCAATATAGTAAATATTTAATATCTACCAACTGTAGTCCTTACTTCACAGTTGCTATACGGCAAGTTGCCAGGCAGTATGATTAACAAGGCAATATTTTAAAATTTTCTTAGTTTTCGAAGAAATGTTGATTTTTCTCCTCAGTTATTGTCAATTCATGTTCCCCTTCCACCATACTATATATGATATATCTTCGAAACTCTCTTTAACATAGAGGTGATGCGTTTACTTAGAATTTTTGTAGATATAAAGTATACAAGGAAATAGTTGGTCTGAAATTGTTTAGTATTTAGAGATAACATGATTGACAAGAAAAATATAACAGAAGTCTGTATTCACACACTGCATTCAACAATACAGGAATAAATATGATTTTCTTCTTGCGGTCTTGTTCCATTGCTAGGACGGGTCGGCCGCTCGACACAGTCTGCGCCACTTTACGCGCTCCTTGTAGTCCTCCGGATTCGCTTCAACTTGCCTCGTGTCCTTCCTTACAACTCTCTCCATCTCAGGTTCTGCCTGCCTCTGCTTCTTTTCCCTTGAACTCTCGCCTGCCACGCTTGTTTTATCGGGTTCTCCTGGTTCCTTCTCATTACATCCCCATACCACGTTAACCTTGCTTCTCTGGTCTTGCCGGATATGTTTGGCATACCGACAAACCTTCGAATGTCTTCGTTGGTCCGGTGTTTCAGAAGTGATATACCACATATCCACCTCAGCATTTTCATCTCTGTCATTTCAAGGGCCCTTTCCTCTGCCTTTCTCAACGCCACTGTCTCCAATCCATAAAGTAGCACAGGTCGTATGATTGTTGTATAGATCTTCGTCTTTAGCTTCAGAGGCATCTTTCTATCACAAACTACCCCGCTAACGTCTCTCCACTTTCTCCATGCTCTGCTAATCCTGGCGTCTATTTCATCCCGACGTCCACCCTGCTCGGTTAGAACTGAGCCGAGGTAGCAAAATTTTCCCACTTGGCTGATTTCCACATTCCTTGTGTCCCTAATGCTCACGACTTGTCTTGCTTTGCTTGCCACGTGACGTCTGTCTTCTTGCTGTTGAATTTTAGTCCCTTCTTTTCCAATTCTTCCTGCCACAGTTGAACCCTTTGCTCTTGGCTGTAATTGCGAGGTCAACAGCATATAGTATTTCTTCTGGGATGCTGGTTCTTGCCGTTGCATTGACAGTTTCCATGACCATGGCAAATAGAAAGGGGCTTAAGGTTGATCCTTGGTGGAGCCCTACACCTATCTCAAATGGCTCTGTACTTTCGCCAGCGCACTGTACGGATGTAGTGCAGTTATTGTAGAGGCTTTGGACTGTGCAAATCATCTTCTCTCTTACTCCTCTCTTCCCCAAACACCAATATATCACTTCTCTCGGTACTCTATTGTATGCCTTCTCCAGGTCAACAAAGCAGAGATAGATTGTTTCGTTACCTTCCAAAGCTTGCTCCATCTTTTGTCTCATAATGTAGATGGCATCTGTTGTTCCTTTTCCTGGCATAAACCCAAACTGTATCGGATCTATTGCTACTTGACTTCTCAGTCTCTTGTCAATAACTCTCATATATATCTTTATTGCGTGTTCTAATAGTTTTATTCTTCTGTAGTTGTTACATTCCAGGATGTCGCCTTTCTGTTTGTATATTGGTATGAGCCAACTCTGACGCCAGTCCTCAGGGATGCTGTCTTCCTTCTGAAGCAGGTTAAACAGCTCTGCAAGCCATTCTACCCCTTCCTCACCTAGGGGTTTGAACATTTCAACTGAGACTTTACTTGGGCCTGCAGCTTTTCCTGTTTTCATCCTTCTCATGGCATCTCTTACTTCCTCTGTAGTAAATTTGGGCTCTGGACCTTCCACTGTACGCACCTCTTCCACCTCTTCCCTGTCGTTTTCAGTGTTGAGTTAACCATGAAAATATTCCTTCCATCTCCCTTTGATATCGGAGTCATCACCCAGTGTCTTGCCATCTTTGTCCTTAATCAGACTAACATCACCAGTCTCTCCCTTTGCTCTATTCTGTGCTCTAGCAACTCTGAACACTTTCTTTTGTCCCTCAGCCAATGGTTTCCAAATCCACGTACCAGTCTCTATAACTCTCAGCCTTTCCTCGTGCAACAAATCTCTTCGCTTCTCTCTTACATGTTTTGTAGGCTTGGGCAGAGTCAGCTGTCCGGGTTCGTCTCAATGTTGTATTTGCCTCCTTCTTCTCTTTAATAGCAGTTTGCACCGCTTCAGTCCACCACCACGTATCTCGAGCTGTTGGTTTCATTTTCTTTTTCCTTCCGTATACTCTGGTGGCCTCATGAATGAGGATAGATTTCATCTTCCTCCATTCTTCATCTCCGCTGCTCATTTCTCTTTCTTGTTCCCTTCTCTGAAGCACGGAAGTCTTAAATGTTTCTGCAGGTATTGCCTCCTTCAACTTCCATAACTTTAATTTGCCTGGCCTCCGTGCTTGGTTCTTCTTCCTTCGAACCTTTAAGTCCATGAGTACTAAACGGTGTTGGTCTACTACTGGCTCTCCGGATATCACCTTACAATCGTTAACCTCCTTTCGATCTCTACATCTGACTACGAGGTTATCAATCCGACTGCTGTTCCTTCTACTACTATAGGTTATCTTGTGTTCCTCTCTTCTGGAACCCTGTGTTGACAATGAAAAGATCAAGTGACTCTGCCGTTTCCAATTACTTTCCTCCTGCGTTATGAACCCTATATTCCTGTCCACCCTGGTACCTTTTGAACCCTGACCATTGAGGTCTGCTCGAATTATGACTCTCTCTGTACTTGGTATACCTCTCACAACATCCGCCAGCTCCATCAAAAAGGCCTGCTTCTCATTATTCGCGCATCCCATTTGTGGAGCATATGCGCTCACCACGCTGACCATTTCTTCTTCTGTGGCAATCTTCACACTTATAACTCTATCACTTATCCTCTTCACCTCTACTACATTGGCTTTGATATCTTCACTGACAATTACGTCTACTCCATTCCTCCGTTTTTCAACCCCATAGTAAATCAGCTTGAATCCTTCGCCTACCTGTCACTTTTCCATTTAGTCTCTTGTACGCACATGATATCAATCTTCCTCCTTTTCATGACATCAGCCAATTCACGTCCCTTTCCTGTCATGTTACCTACATTCCATGTTCCCATTCGCATTCTCCTAGTCTTCCCTATCTTCTTTAACCGCAATCGGAGGCTTTGCGGT
Organism: Morbakka virulenta; assembly: GCA_003991215.1. Lineage (NCBI taxonomy): Eukaryota > Metazoa > Cnidaria > Cubozoa > Carybdeida > Carukiidae > Morbakka > Morbakka virulenta. The sequence goes on along the minus strand of RDPX01000036.1, from coordinate 3,524,430 downwards.
ACCTCTTGTCTACTTTCCACAGCATCCGGGGGCTGATACTGGGCGTCGCTAGTAGTATGGAACGCCATATCCTTATTATTCAACTGGTCGAGATTCATTTGAAATTTAAAATTTGCCAATTTTCTAGCCCGGCTGGCAAGGCCTGTCGGCAACAAAATTTTCGGCAGCGCGCCTAGTCTTTGGTCGAAAGACCGACTCACCAGACAGTGAGATGATATTTAACCCATGGTATGGGGCAGTACAAAAGCATTCCCAGGTTGGACCTTGGTACCAGCTCTTGATTAAGCCCGGGTGTACCGTTGCTAATGAAGTGTTCCTCCGCCATAACCAGCTGATATGCTCCTGCTATAGCATCTTTCCCTTTTAACCCGGGGTCGGGGTAGAGTTAGTGAGTGTCGGGACGTGTCCAAACGTTGGTGGGCACAGCGCACTGCACCTTGATGAGGAAGAGAACACTCGATATTCGGGGGCTCTACTCCTCTCGGTGGTATTTGGTCCACGGCACCTTATTCAGATCTTATTCGGTGCAATCTCCAGTAATCTGAGGACTTCACTTATCCTCCACCCGGGGGACACGCCACTACGCTAATACCACAAGCACGTGGACAGGAATAATATGATACTTTATTTCAAATATTGTTGTCGTACATGTTGAACTTTTCTCGTTTGGCCTGAAGGTAACATATTTTACATAAAAATGGAACAAAATACTATGCATTACTACTAAATTCATGATACTATTGGTAGGTTTGTCATTTTTATTTTTTAGTATCTTCTTTGTGGACATTCTCTCATTCCCTACAGGTCTCAACCCTCATCCTCGAGTGGCTTTTAGCCTTGATGTGTGGTGAGTGGCTTTTAGCCTTGATGTGAAATTTTAAAAAAGGTTACATAAACCATTTACCATTATTTTCAAAATTGTGAGGTTTCCCATATTACAACAATTTTATTTTATAAAGATTTTCCATCGTTTTGATAAAATTCTTCATAAAGTTTTCCAAAATGAGGTTAAAGAAATGAAAAAGGCAGCCATTCTTGATCCAAAATAAAGTCAAATATAACCATATGTTTTGCATTGGCTTGCCTGAATACGAATTTTGTTTGTGATACTTATTTTACTTTGTATAAGGAGTATCAATATTACCAGACAGAAACAATCATCTGTTGTCAAGGACCCTAAAATGTCAACATTCCACAATCCAAGGATATTATTTCTGGTTGTTTCTGGTTACATCAACCAAATAGCTTTTGCAATTTACTTATTCACTAAAAATTCATCCGCAAGCGATGAACATAGTTTACAGAGTATTCCTTGGGATGCAAAATTTATGTCTTTAAATGGGGTGCAGTTACTGACTACTACCATTACTACCACTACTACCACTACTACCACTACCACCACCACTACCACTACCACCACCACTACCACTACTACCACTACTACTACCACTACTACTACTACCACTACTACTACCACTACTACCACCACTACTACCACCACTACCACTACTGCCACTACTACTACTAC
>RDPX01000036.1:3421673-3522311 GCA_003991215.1 Morbakka virulenta | reverse complement strand
TACAACTGCCACTACTCCCACTACTACCACTACTACCACTACTACCACTACTATCTACAACTACTACATTAGTACAATTGCCACTACTACCACTACTACCACTACTACCACCGCTACTACATTAGTACAATTGCCACTACTACCACTACTACCACTACTACCACCGCTACTACATTAGTACAATTGCCACTACTACCACTACAACTACGACTACAGGTACTACTGCTAGTACCACTACTATATTCATTTGGTGATAGAAGTTTCATTGTGCAAAACCAAAAAATTATTAATAAAAATAATATAGTTCTCTGTACTGTCCCGTACTTCTCTTTAAACCCTTTTCGTTTGGAAACTGTAAACTAGAGTTTCAAAAATCAGTTGGACGCACGTTTGAAAAATCTTGACAAATAAAGGATGAGGAACAGAAACGTACAATGTTTGAAATTTTTTATCATAAAATTTAAAAATTGTTACTCCAGTTCTAATGTCAGTTCTCAAGGATGGGTGCAACCTAGATGTAAAAAAAGGTTTTTTTTATTTGATGTTTGAACGTCTAACTGTTTCTTTACATTGATTAAGAGCCAGACTGTTCTCCTTAAAGAACTGATAATACGTAAAAATACATGAGTGGTAGCCAGTGGTAATTTTGCATTGAAAGTCAATTAAGTATTGCTCAAAATGTTTGTTATTATAGTAGCTTGATAATGGATATCGGATATTGCTAGCAAATGATAGTTTTTGAAATCTACGTTGAAAATAATTTTAAGCTCAATTTTGTTTGTTTGAGTAATAGGATATTATAAGAGGAAAGCTGGTAGAGCAATTTGAACCATTGCAACATGTCTTACCAATGACGTAAGTTTTTAAGTAAAGTTAATGGTCCAGACGAGTTGATAGTTCTTATCAACAGGGCATTTGTAAATTACAAGGTTGTAACAAAAATGCGTCGAATATGTCATCTTGTGTTAATATGGACAAGCGTGTGTTCTTTATATTTGAGTGCTTTGTAAAGTAGACTGGCATTTGTAGTGATGTTGTGTACTATTTATACTCAAGGTAGCCATTGAATTCAGTTTATCTTATTTTTGGATAGCTTGGATTCAAAAAAGGATAATCCTAAGAGAAAAGATAGCATGAATGTTTCCTGAAGTATATCAGTACCGAGCAGTAAAGCCATGTATGGTTTTGATTTGTAAAAGTGATTGCAGGGCCAACTTTGAGAAAGAGTTTGTGTAGTTGGTCACATTGAGAGCAAAGACTTTCTCGTACAATAAATTTTGAAATGAAAGCAACCATGGAAGTCACATTTACAACATTTACGTAATCTCAAGTTTCGGATGACCTTGCAAATCAGAGTTGGATACGATCCAGAAGATTAAGACAATGTGTTACACTTTGAAGCTTTGGATCAAGACATGTCATCTTTATTGAAGATCTAAAGTAAACACAACATTATTCTGCTTAGTTTAGTGCAGAATGCTCTGTAGAAGTCCATCTAGGTTATAATCCAGTACGAAAATGACAATTTTAGGCCGTTTTCTTATGTTTGCAAATGCTGAGTACAGCAGTGACACTGCCAGAAAATATTTTTCTCTCTTATTTTATGCGCATATAGAAAAACAATACCTTTAGTCCAGAACCATGTGCCTGACCTCTGGTGTATGGTATTTTATTTCAAGTTCTAATTTTACAGACAGACATGATTTTTTAATGGTCTCATACCACACCTTACGAGCCAGAGTGGCCTTTTCCTACTTGGCTTATTCGAAAGTGTACTTTTCTCCTAAAGATTAATTATTATTCAAAACGTTTTTTTTATTTTCCCTTCAAGACCTTCTACAAGATATAGTTGTTGTCCAAGGCAGATTGGTTTACTTTTTAACACACTTCAACATACTTAACCTTACCAGAGAAGAAATACTAAAGAAGTCACAACCCCCCTCACCCCCCCCCCTTAAAAAAATTTGGACTCAGTTAAGCGCAATAGTCTACCACAAACAACTTTTTGACTCTCTTTTTCAGCTGAGGTGAGTACTCTGCAATAATTTCATGTTTTAACACGACACTGTTTCATTAGTTTTCTTTCTTAAGATATTCGCGCAAATATACCTTAATCAGGTCAATCTTTCAGCAAGAAAAATTGTCTTCTGAGGCAATAACATTGCATGACCACCACCAAAAAATATATCGACAATTGAGAAAATTGAATTTAAATGGGGATATGAAAAAATGTATATTAAGGCTTTCCCGGTTGAGATCACAGTTTTGAGAGCTGTGGCTTAGTAGTTAGTGAACTTGGACTGTCACCAAGATCTTCCTGGCATAATTCCAAAAGTGTCATGAAATTTTTCACTGTTCCAATAAGTCTACCAGAAAGGCACTTTCTGAGCTCAGGAAGTAGAAAAAAAGACGTCAAAACAAAAAAACAAAGTTATTAAAAACAATATTACATCAAGTACATTTTCTCTTTTGGTTTCTCTGTTCTCTTTGGTTTGATTTCTATATTACATTGTAATTCAAGACCATGGATGCAGATTGTATTGCATACTATATATTACAGTCGGAGATTCACAATCCATAATTCGTTGCAGTAATGACATCAATCAATAAAAAAAATCTCACAGGTAGCCAATAAAAACGTAGTCACAATTGGCTGAGGGTTCAGATCAATGGAGAATTCTGTTCATCCATTTTCAGGCCTCTCCTATTACAGGATGCATAGTATTTTGATTCTTAGTAACTCAGTTCTGCTCAAATGATGTGTAGGTTTCGTCCTGACATACAGCATGTTTATTGAGCCTAAGTAATAAAGTGTATGGCCAATTTGAGTTTACGCTATAGTAGATACTATAAAATTCATCCCAGGACAAAATAAAATTCTGTTATTCTTGATTGATACAGCCAAGTTAAGCATCTATACATTTTGGAAACGGTTCTTGGCTTGACACTTCTACCCCTAAGAACACTGATCATGCAGCTTGATATAATTTATCGCTTGTATATCTGCTATTTAAATGAATATGACGACAAACCTGTAAGCAATAGTACGATCAGAATCAAAACATTTGTCCTTCTAAACTTTTAAATAAAATGGATTACAGTCATACTGTACAAAGATTCTGATTAGCTTTTATCTGTAGCTAACTGCCTCTTACTGTTATTATTTGAAAAGAATTTTAATACATATTATGCAGTAGTATACAAGGAAAACTAAACTTCACTTTATTTATTTATTTATTTATTTATTCTGAATATTTAAACAGGATGAACATTTCAGTGCTCTTGCACTGCTATAAATATGTGTCCTGTGATAATAAAAAATGGAAAGAGAATAAAACAAAATAAAAAATTAAGCTAGAAATAAATAAATTGATAAAATTTGTTAATTGGCATTGTATTCACAGTAAGTGCAAACTAATCTGGTAGAAAGGATATTTTCACAAACTGAGAATACAATACCAGTGAAATATTTATATGCATCTAAAATATATAAAAGGTTACTAAAAAGCTTTTAATTGAGTAAAAAAAATTATCACTGTCAAGATTTCTTAGGTGGATAGGGAAGCAATTATATATTCTTGTTCCCATGAAATAAAGTGCGGACCTTGAGAATTCAGTCTTACAGTGTGAAAGTTCTATAACCCAGCCATCACTCCATTGCGGTGATGCCGGTCCCAAGCCCGGAAAAATAGGGAGGATTGCGGCAGGAAGGGCATCCGGCGGAAAACTTTTCCCCAACAAAACATGGCTGACGATTCACAGAATTCAGATGATGCTAGGACGTCCCCTAGACGCGACGCGCGAGGACATCGCCGTAAACTCGTGGAAAATGGACTACGACTGGAACAAGTGAAAGATTGGAACATCAGGAGGAGAAAGAAAGCTAAGATCAGGAAACGGACACTTAGACTGGCAACACTCAACTTAGGCACCATGACTGGAAAATCCCAGGAACTCGTCCGTTTCATGGAGAGACATAAAGTCAACATCTTGTGTGTCCAAGAGACATTGTGGAAAGGTGCAAAAGCAAGGGAGATCAGCAATGGATTCAAACTCTATTATTTTGGGCTAGGCTCAAGGAATGGAATGGGTATCATATTGGATCCGAATCTGAAGAAAGGAGTGCTAGAAGTGAAAAGGAGGTCAGACAGGGTCATGACAGTCAAAGTAGACATAGATGGTAGAATGGTTAACATCATGAGTGTATACGCCCCGCAAGTAGGGTGCGAAGCAGAGGAGAAGAAGGGATTCTGGGAAGAAGTGGGAGAGAAAGTAGAAAGACTACCACGAGAGGAAACACTCTGGATTGGTGGAGATCTGAATGGGCATGTGGGATGCAACAATCTGGGAATGGAAGAAGTACTTGGCAAGTTTGGTTATGGTCGCAAAAACAGGGAAGGTGAAGCAATCATCGATTTCGCACAGGCCTATGATCTGGGGATACTCAACAGTTACTTAAAGAAACGAGTCAAACATTTGCTAACCTACAGAAGTGGAGGACGGGAAACGCAGATTGATTATATCTTGAGCAGAACCAGAGATCGGAAGTCTGTGAGTGACTGCAAAGTGATCCCAGGAGAAAGCGTTGGAACTCAACACCTACCCGTAATATGTAAGCTCACACTGGAAGTGGAACCAAAAAGACCACCTAAAGCTCCAAATAAAATAAAATAGTGGAAGTTGAAGGAAAACGATACTAGAGAGCAATTTGTTTCTCAGTTAACAGACAAGCTCAGGTGGCGAAAAGAGAATGGTTGCGACACATGGGAAAATGTCGCCATGGAGATAAAGGCCTTAGGAAGAGAGATGCTAGGTGAAACATCTGGAGGTGGTAAGCCACAGAAGGAACTGTGGTGGTGGAGTGAGAAAGTGCAGGAAGCGATAAGAGCAAAAAAGACAGCAATGAAGAGACTGGATGATGAAGGGGGTGAGGAGGAATTGTCAAGAAACAGAGAAGCAAAGAGAGCAGCTAAGAGACCAGTGGCTGAAGCAAAAGCAGAGGCGTACAAAAATCTGTGCTAAGAGCTAGACACTGAAGAAGGGGAGAAGAAGACTTTGCGCCTTGCCAAACAGAAGGATAAGAACTCCAGAGATATCTACCAAGTTAAGTTAATCAAGGACGCAGAGGGGCAGGTTGTTGCTGAGAACGAAAAGATTGTCAGCAGGTGGAGAGGGTACTTTCAGAAACTGATGAACGAGGAGAATCCTAGAATCGCGAGATCAGCGGAACTCACCCAGGCGGAAACAAGCTGGAAGTGTTTACCGAACAGGAAGTGAAAACGGCTTTGACGAGAATGAAGAACGGGAAGGCGGTAGGGCCGGATAACATACCAATAGAAGTGTGGAAAAGCTTGGGAAAGCTGGGAATAGAATATCCTACAAATACCAGCAATGAGATACTGGAAGGAGGAAAGATGCCGGAAGAATGGAGAAAAAGTACGTTAATTCCCATCTATAAGAACAAAGGGGACATCCTGAGCTGTGGGAACTGTAGGGGTATCAAGTTAATGAGCCACTCAATGAAGCTTTTTGAAAGGATCACAGAGACCAGACTCAGGAACTTGGTGCACATTAGCAATAAGCAGTTTGGCTTTGTAAATGGCAGATCAACAACGGATGCAATTTTCGCGCTGAGACAACTGCAGGAGAAATACAGAGAGGGACGGAAAGAACTCCACGCCGTTTTTATAGATCTAGAAAAGGCGTATGACAGGGTGCCGAGGGAGGAAGTATTCTACTGCATGAGAAAGAAACAGGTATCAGGAGGATATATCAGAATAGTCAAGGACATGTACCAGGACTGCACAACTGAGATACAGTGCGCAGTTGGTTTATCCCCCCGAAGTGAGAGTGGGCCTACACCAAGGTTCAGCACTCAGCCCCTTCCTATTCGCAATAATCATGGATTGCTTAATAGAGGGAGTTAGAACACAAGCGCCCTGGCAAATGATGTTTGCGGACGATGTGGTTATATGTTCCCAGGATAGGGCCAGACTAGAGGAAGACCTAGAGAGCTGGAGGGATGCCCTGGGCAGCAGAGGGATGAAGATATCCAGGAGCAAAACTGAATACATGTGCTTGAATGGGGAAGAAACTGGTACAATCAGGATGGATGGATGCCCACTCCCTAGAGCCCACCAGTTCAAGTACCTAGGGAACACCCTCTCTGAAGATGGAACCTCAGAGGCTGAATTGCAAAGACGGATACAACCAGGATGGGTGAAATGGAAACGCTTGACCGGAGTCCTTTGCGACTCAAAAGTCCCCAGAAAAATCAAAGGCCAGCTACAGAAAGCAATCGTGCAATCCGCTATGACCTTCGCCACGGAAACCCTACCACTGACCAGAAACCAAGAGAGGCGAATGGAAGGAGCTGAAAACAAAATGAACCGTATCAGCTGCGGGTGGGCTAGAAAAGACCATGTCAGGACGGAGAGCGTCAGAGCAGCGTTGGGGTTAGGAAGCGTAGTTGCCAAATATCAGCAAGGAAGGCTGAGATGGTTCGGACAAGTACGAAGAAGGGACGAGGATTACGTCGGGAAGAGAGTAATGGAGATGGTCACACCCGGGAAAAGGAGACGGGGACGTCCGAAGAGAAGATGGAGTGATAGTGTCGAAGACGACATGAAGCAAGTAGGTGCCTCGCCGACTGACGCCCAAGACAGGTCGAGATGGAAGAAGCTAGTGTCAGCCACAGCGACCCCTGACGGGAAAAGCTAGAAGAAGAAGAAGAAGAAGAAGAAGAAGTGTGGAAGTTCTATAGAAATACCATTGTTCCTTGTATTTGCAGTGTGTGTTGTTAATCTAAAATAGTTTTCAAACTTTGGACAAATGCTACCTTCAATACATTTTCGAACAACAACTGAAGTATGTTTTTCGATCTCTTTCTTAAAGTCTATAGTCAAGTCTTTTGAGACATTATTCACTCTTTCACTTAATGACATTAGTTTCCTTGTTTTTGTCTCAGTCATGTTCAAATTCACTAGAGAGGTAAACATAATGGTCGGTTTTATATAAGAGTTGACAATAGATTTTGATGCATCTGGAGTCAAAAATTTGCGAATTTTTGAAAGTAACTTTGCTTGAGTTGAAGCTTTTTTGTAAGCCTTCTCGAACTGCTCTCCCAGATTGAGATGGGTATCTAGTGCTGTTCCCAGGTATTTGTACAATGTCGTATTGTTGATTGTGTTGTCACCGTATTTTAAACTCAATTGGTTGTTACTTTTCAATCTGCGACTCGTGCCAAATNTTAGTTTCCTTGTTTTTGTCTCAGTCATGTTCAAATTCACTAGAGAGGTAAACATAATGGTCGGTTTTATATAAGAGTTGACAATAGATTTTGATGCATCTGGAGTCAAAAATTTGCGAATTTTTGAAAGTAACTTTGCTTGAGTTGAAGCTTTTTTGTAAGCCTTCTCGAACTGCTCTCCCAGATTGAGATGGGTATCTAGTGCTGTTCCCAGGTATTTGTACAATGTCGTATTGTTGATTGTGTTGTCACCGTATTTTAAACTCAATTGGTTGTTACTTTTCAATCTGCGACTCGTGCCAAATATCATAGCCGTTTACGATTTCTTTGAGTTTAAAATCAGTTCATTTTCTTTTAGATATTCATGGATTCTGACAAGGTCTTCGTTTAGCTTACTTTCGATTGAGTCTATGTTTTTATCATACACGTAAATCACGGTATCATCAGCAAATTTAATGACACTAGAGTTCTTAAGTATTTGGTCAAAATCATCAAAGAAATTCAGGAACATGATAGGACCTAGAATAGATCCTTGTGGAACACCAGAGAATATTGGGTGTTTCTCTGAATTTTCATTTGAATAGTTAACAAATTGAAATATGGAAAACAGATTGTTGGTAAACCATTCAAGATCATTTTCTCTCACACCATAGTCCCTAAGTCGTTGGTTTAAGGTGCTGTGGCCTATTGTATCGAAGACCTTAGACAGATCGATGAAGACTGCGCCGGTTAAACAGCCCTTATCACCTGCTGCTCTGATACAATCAGTAAAAAGTGTTGTTGCTAGCTCTGTTGACCTTTTGGTCCTGTATCCAAACTGTCTGTCGGAAAGTAGTTTATTGTCTTATAGATAGTCCATTAGCTGTTTCTGTACTGCTTTCTCCAGAACTTTAGAGATGGCGGGGGGAATCGAAATTGGCCAATTATTATCTGCCTTTGATCCGGTACCTGATTTGTGAATAGGTGTTACACGAGCTACTTTCCATTCATCTGGGACAACACCTGTAGAGAGTGACAGGTTAATTATGTACATTAATGGTTTCGAAATTATACTAGCACTGTCCTTTAGTAGATTTATTGGTATTTCATCTACTCCAGTAGCCTTGTTTCGTTTCATATTTCGTAGCTGTTTTTCATCAAATAGCTTGCTTACATACTTGAACTTAAATCTTCTTGTTGTAATCTTTTTCGACATCGCCGGTACTCTCCATGTAAAGTCTCGTAACGGGTTGGAAATACATTTTAGCTGCTTTGCAACATTTGAAAATAAGTGACAAACAGTTTCAGCATTCGAGTGGTGACTGACATCATTAACACCTTTTATTTCTGGTTCTGTAGATGATGTTGCATTATCATTATTTGATGGAAATAATGATTTAATAGTCTTCCAAAAAGCTTTTGGAGTGTTTTTCTATTCAGCGACCTAATTCTGATGGAATTTTTGCTATGCAGTTTGTAAAGCTTTGTTACACTTGTTTCGAGCTTGTTTGTATCTATTCCAACCAACTCTCTCATTTGTCTGGCGGGCTTTACGAAGAAGGCGGTCTTTTAAATTCATTTTTCTTTTCAGTTCGGGAGATAACCATGGACAAAATTTTCGTTTAACTGTTTTTGTCATAATCAGTGCATGCTTGTTATCAACAAGTAAGAGTTTGTTTTACAGTATATTTCAGCAACTGTTGAAGTCAATGAATATTTCTCATACGTCTACCCTGGTAAACAGTGGCAAACGGGGGGTGGGGGTGGGGGGGCATTGAGTTCAAGAATCAATAATGACGCCTACCAGTTAATCATTGAAAAATCCGACAGGCAGAGAAGAGAGCAGGATGGGGTCATTGCGCGCACCCAAGACAAAGACAAAGGAATAGACAAAGAGGGGGGGATGGAGGAATTATTTTTTGAGATTAATTCTATTTTATGATTTATTTATTTATTTATTATTTTTTTTGGTCCTAGTATCCTCATCTTCTGGGAAGACCTTCTCATTTTTTTTAAAAGTATTTATTGCACATTTACACATTTTAAAATACTAAGAAAAGGGACTAAAAAGTCTACATGTTGGGATAGTGTGCTGCGAAGATGAGGCTCTTAAAAGAGCCACAGCACTTGGAGGTCGAAACAAAATTACAATGCTAGCATTTCTACTCACATTTTAAGATACAATTTATTGTGTCTAACGTGGCACAAAATACCATTGTGGAGCCAGACATTCTCGAATTCTTTTTGAAGGAAAGGGTCTTGGGAGTTGATCGCGGTATAGATGCGGTAATATAGGGTGCTCTTAAAGAGGGCAAATACATTGTTTTCATTATAAGTGGCATTGTCGAAGCGTCGCTTACATCGCCAGTGCCAAAGACAACGTTTGGCTAGTTTAATTAGATAAAATAGAAGAGTTTTGGGGATTGGTGGGGTTTGTTTACCACCAAATTAATGAAAAAGAATATGGTTGGTGTTTCTTAGAAATTGAGAGCCTAACAGTTGTTCTAGGGTGGGAATAATTTTGCGCCAAAATCTCCTGGCTACTTTGCAGGAGACAAAAATGTGGGCTGTCGTTTCCACACACTTACATTGGTCGCATTTAAGTTGGACGTTGCTCATGCCCCATCTGTGTAAAACGTCGGCAGATGGGAGGATGTTATGAAGGATGTTGAAGTCAATACATTCATATAAATCGTTTAGATCGAGTGATGACAGTTCAGTACACATTGCTTTGTGATCATACTTGATATAATTTCTACACGTTATTGTACGAGGAGTGTATTTTCGGTGATTTTGTTTTTACACGCATCCAATTAAATCATGATCGCTTATTCCAATAGAGTAGACGTTGGAAAAGGTTATGTTCTCCCTTTTGTGTACAATAATTTCATCTATCAAAGTTGACGATTCCTGCGTTACGCGGGTAGGTTTTGTAATTAATTGTTTAAATCCCGCGATGGATATTATTTGTTTCAGCTCTTTACAATGTGTTGGTTTGAGATAATATGCATTTACCGCCCATTAAAATAGTTTCACACTTCAATTTGTTGATTTTAGTTAACAAAGTTTTAAACAACACATTAAAGTTTTTCGGTTGATATTTCGATCCACCAGGGAGTCTGTACAAACAACCAACAACAAATGGTTTAGTATTTTTATTTTGTATTTCTACAAAAACACTCTAAATTCTTCTCGTCTGGGTCTTTTATCCTTTTCCATTGAAATCTATATGAAATATACGCTGCAACACCTCCTGATGCTGTTTTTTCTCGGTTTTTTTAAATAAAGGTGTACCCCGGAATTTTGTAAAGCTTCGGATTGTTGTTGTAACAACAACTCGAAATGTGTGTTTCTGACAATAAGAAAATGTCTATGTTTTTGTGTTTACCAAAAACAGCTTGAACGTTGTGAAAGTTGTGAAACAAACCTCTGACCTTTAAATGTAGAATATTCATTCCCCTCATGCTCAGCAGGTTATCTAATGGGCCTGATAAAGACTCAACATCACCAGAAAGCAATAGCAATACACATAAACATGAGTAAAACCTTGAACAATTCTTTGTTGAGAAGCATTTTTCTTGTCTGGAAACCCATAAAGATGAACAAATAGAACTTTCAGGCGTATTTCCAGCATCCTCTTTTAACAATGTAATACTCAAACCATCAGGTTGTACAAACATAGTCTGTTTAACTTTAGAAAGTATAAATATCAAAAACAAAGTCAGAGCAAAACACACCTCTGCTCTGCACGCCATCTTGCATCGAGGTCTTTTTCGACACAATCCTACATGCAAATTCCAATATCCAGCTATCAATAACGTTATAATACAAGCTATCTTGAATCCATTAATTGTGTAAAGTTGTTCTTACGATCAGATATAGATTTAAAACCAAGCGCCAAGATTCCAAAATTGTAATCTGCAAACTGTGAGAATACACCGTTTCTCGTCTTACTAATGAATAGTTCTACAGTATGTACTATTTGATTGTAACTATTCTCAGATAGCTAATGGGTGGAAGCAATTTGGTATCCTTGTTACTCATATCCACAAAAATATACTGCAATATTCAAAACACGGAAAACGATGAATTAGCTCATGGAAATACTTTAAATGTACAACATGAAAAGGAAATAAAATAACAAATAATCGATCCTTAATTACTTTTGTGTTAACACCTATTTAAATGCTACTGGTCCGAAATTTCCTTCACCTGATCTTCTTTCCATATTTTTATTTTCCTCTTAGTCTTACTCTCCTAACTAGTACCATAAACGGCTGGTGATATAGATACATTGTGATACAAAAATTACCATGTAACAAGAGTTTAAAGTTCTGATTGGCATTATTAAAAGTTCATAAATAAGCTTCATTAAAACGCAGAGAAAGGACTGGTTGTGGATGCCTAGAGGTTGAAACTGAATTTCCTCGATATAGTGTTCCGTTACTTTGAATATACTTCTAAGCATGCTACACCCATAAAAAGTTTGAAAAACTGATAAAGGGTCATTAGGAGAAACATTCTTGATTTTAGCAAAGTGTATTGACTGTTTTACTTTGGTGAAACCTGTATAACACTTTCAAGGGAAAAGATGAAGAAGGTGATGAAATATTTCTGATGAAGAAATTAGGAGAAGTGAAATTTTGTCCAAAGATCTAACTTAAAAATATAAAGAAAAAATGTGTTTTTTGAAAGTTGCATCCTGGAAATTTTATTAAAAGTTTGATATGTAGGTCTCAAAACCCTTTTTTACACCTTAACATTTTAATACTTCCGTTAAAAGTTTAGGAAAATTGGATCCTTGTCAAGCTCCTATCAGCGTCTAACGGACAAGGTGTGTACTGCAAGATCTAATGTAGTGGCTGCATTAAATACTGCAAATTAGTTTCCTTAAACTTCTTGTGGTAAACGTTGGAATCTAGTAGGGGGAGTATTTAGGTGTATCAGAGAATTTCTAGATGATAATTACATGATTAACTCGTAATGTAAATATATATTCTTGGTTGTTTATATATCTGCAGACTATTTGCTTTACTAAGACAGCGCAAATCACTATGACAGATATGAGCAGCGTAAACGGGAGTGCCATGAATGATACTCCCTCGCTCGGTACAGGATCTCATGTGCGACGGGTGAACCTGGATCGTCACCATGCTACTGTCGTCAAGATTGGAACATGAAATGTCAGAACAATGTTCCGAAGTGGAAAACTGGACAACATGAAGCTTAAAATGGACAGACTTGGAGTCAGTGTAATGGGCATTAGTGAAGTAAAATAGAAAGGAGCAGGGATTTTGGACACAGATGGCTGCAAATTTACATACTCTGGAGGTCAACGTCACGAAAACGGGGTTGGCTTGTTTATAGATAAGGAGCGAACAAAAACAATTCTCAGATACTGAGCAATATCAGATCGAGTTGTTTTGCTGAAAATGAAAGGCCCACTCTTAAACATTTCTGTTGTTCAGGTATATGCTCCAACTTCAGACAGCCCTGATGAAGTTATTGAAGCATTCTATGAAGACCTCGAAAAAGCCTACAAGCAATGCAAATCTCAAGAAATACGTATTTTTATGGGAGATTTTAACAGCAAAGTTGGTGAAGGAAACGTTGGAAGCACTGTAGGCCCTCACAGATTAGGAGATCGGAACGAGAGAGGAGAAAGATTTGTTGATTGGTGCAAGACACACAACAAGATCATAAACAACACTTGGTCTCAACAACCAAAAAGGAAAAAGTGGACTTGGATGAGCCCTGGCGGCAAATCCAGAAACCAAATAGATTTTATCACCATCAACAAGAGATGCAGGAACACAATCAGACAAGCAAAAAACTGTCTCAAGGTTGGTTGTGATGGTGATCATATTCCTGTTATCTGTAAATTTCATGTCAGGTTTAGAAACAAGAAGGTTGCGAAGTCAGCACCAAAGTTAGACTACACGGCACTGAGATAAAATGCAAATGCAAGGCAACAGTTTGCACTCAGAGTCCAGAACAGATTCAAAGTTCTTGAACGTGAGGGAAGCACTACATGGGACGCGTTCAAAAAAGCCTCTGTACCAGCAGCGAAGGAGATGCTACCAACAAAAAAAACAAAATAAGAAACCCTGGATGACAGATGAGATTTTGAAAGACATGAAGGAAAGACAGGAGATTAAAGACTACAGAAGTGAGGAATATCGAAAAAAGGCTGACGTGATCCGGCAAAAATGTAGAAGCGCGAAGAAAGTATGGCTGAACGAACAGTGCTCAGAGATAGAGAGAGCAAAGTCGACAAACCCTAAGGAGATGTACGACAGAATAAAAGCACTATCAGGAAGAAACACAAGGACATGCAGGGGCTCCATAAAGGCCAAGATGGAAGAATCCTCGTAGACGACGAAGACATAATGAAAAGATGGTCAGAATACATTGCGGAATTGTTTGAAGATGACAGAGGAGACAGACCAATTGTAGGGAGAAAATTAGATGGCCCACGAATCTTGGAATCAGAGATAAGGGCAGGAATGAAGAAGATGAAAAGAAACAAAGCTTGTAGATGGTATCAACATAGAAATTTTAGAAGCACTCGAAGACTTTGGAATTACAACATTAACAAAAATAGCTAACGAAATATGCGAAACTGGTGACATGCCAGAAGATCTGTGTAGTTATGTATTCGTCACTATCCTCAAGAAGCCAGGAGCAATAGATTGTGAATCTAATCGCACTATAAGCTTGATGAGTCATATGACTAAGCTCATTCTACGCATGATCATGGCTAGAGCAAAGGGGAAAATTCAAAAACAGATAGGCAATGTACAGTAAGGCTTTGTAAAGGACTCTGGGACTAAAAAAGCAATTTTTGTCTTGAGGATGCTATGTGAAAGAAGCATAGAAATGCAACAGAAGTTATTCTTATGTTTTTTCGATTACACCAAGGCCTTCGACAAATTTCAGCATCGAAATCTCCCGGAAGTTTTGGAATCCATCAACAACGATGGCAAAGATCTACATCTTTTAACAAATTTATCTTGGGAACAGAAGGCTACCATAAGAGTACCAGATGGTTTCAGTGACTTCGTACCTATCCAACCTGAAGTGAGACAAGGATGTGTGTTATCTCCTGATCTTTTCAACATATACAGTTAGATGATAATGAGAAAGTTGGAAGATGTAAAAAGATGTGTTATCGGTGGTCGTAATATCAACAACTGCGCTGACGATGCAGTTTTAATCAGTAACACTGAGGAGGACCTTCAAAGACTCTTGAATACAGTAGTAGACGCCAGCAACAGGCAAGGCCTGACACTAAACTGAAAGAAGACAGAATGCATGGTTGTCAGCAAACAGACCGGCATTAAATGTCAACTGAGCATTGGCAATAAAAAGATAAAGCAGATGAAAAGTTTTAAATACTTCGGCAGTATTATTTCCGAAGATGGCCGATGCAAAGCTGAAGTACGGTCCCGTATCGCTATGGCAAAGAAAGCCTTTCAGAGACTCAAATCAATTTTTGTCAGTAGAAGCCTTACACTAGCCACAAAGAAGAGGATTCTGTAATGTTATGTCCTACCAATATTGCTAAACGGAAGTGAATGTTGGACAATTCCATCTCGGATGGCAAAGAAATTGGAAGCAGTGGAGCTTTGGTTCTATCGACGAATACTGATGTTCAGCTGGACATCCCATCAGGCCAACGAAGAAGTATTAAGAAGAATGGATACAACCAGAAAAGTAGTAAAAGCAATCAGACAAAAGCAGATGAGAATTTTCGGTCATTTTACATGAAAGGATGGATGGAGAGCCTGGCAATCATGGGAAAAATTGATGGGAAACGGAGCAGAGGAATACAAAGAATAACATACGTGAAAGACGTGAGTAGATGGACAAGAACCACACCATGTGACCTCGTACATGCTGCCAGATATCGAAAGAAGTGGCGTGTCATGGCAGCCAACGTCCGTCAGGATACACGGCACCTTGAGAGAGAGAAAGAGAGAGAGAGAGAGAGAGAGAGAGAGAGAGAGAGAGAGAGTACTTGGAAATAACAATGGCAAGGAAAAGACAAGATAACCTTGTTTTGTAGAAATGAGTCTAATTTCAATGCCAAGTAAGATTGACGACGGTGACAATGTCTTCACCTAAAGCGCAGCATCTTTCAGAAAACATTGTAGCAGAGGAAGCATTTCGATCGAGACCTTTTTCACAGATTTTTGCTTTGAATGAAGGGGAGAGGAAATTATTAATATAGACAAAAAAAGGGCTGAGTAGATTTATCCAGGAAGCTATGACTGACTGAAGTTTCAAATACATTTCCTGCGAAACATAGTATCATTGATGATGAGGTTAAAACCGGATCGACTTGTCATTGTGTGCTACCCACAGAATGTTGGAAAATATTTTGTTGTAGCATTTGGCTAAAAACCGTATTGGAACGTTTTCAAAATATCATGTACAACTTTGGATGTAATAATCAGGAACTAGGATTATTTAAAATCGGATAACGCATGCGCTAGTTATTATACGTAATTTTCAGAAAAGGACCTAGTATTTCTATCAGTGTTTTTAATCAAAGTAGAGAGAAAAGCACGTTTTAACAGAAGTGCATAATCAAGCGCAGTGCAATAGAAATACCTAACTTGTTTACATTTTAACTGAGCCTGCCTACCTTCATAATTAAGCATACGGTTTTTATTTTTCAGGAAAACTAAAGACTTTCTTACAAAGACTAAACACATTTCAAACATGCTCTGTTTTTCCCAATAGCTTTCAAATAAAGAACTACAGAACTGTAAACGTTTTTTACTATTAATATTCCAAGTGAAAAAGACAACTGCCATGGTTACAACATTTTTTTTATAGCTGTGTGATTAGCATGTAAATAAAAACGTTATTTTTGGTAGTAGTATGATTCTTTTTAATTCTAAATCCTTTTCATTCTTCATATTTTTACAATGGGGGTTCACAACTCTTAATCTTGTCGTTTAAAAAGCGTATGAAATGCGAGATTAATGCATGCTTGTTTTCCTAATAGCTTGGTAAAAAGGCTTTTCTAAAATAATCGACAAAATATACATGATAGGATTTTTATAAAGCTGCTACTCAAAACAAAAATAGATTGTCTACGTTTGTCTAGGGTCATTGGTAAGACAAGAAACAATCAAATTAGAATATACGTTCCGTTAGCAGTATTAAAGCTGATTTAACTTTTCAATGATGTCCAATGACCCCTTATAAAACGCACTCATTTTGTTTCCTAGAGATGAGAGAGTATTCTATGCAAGTAATTCTGATAACAAATCCTCTTTTTCGTTAAATTTCAAATCCTTTATTTCTCCCATTCAATTCTTTACTTAACCAAAAAGCTTACATGATTTAATCTTAAAACATCTAAGTTGGTACAAGAAATTTGATTTCGAAGGTTAATTACTGTTTTACCTTATTTTTTTAGTTTTAACGACATTTTCCCCCAGCAATTGGGGCTCAGACGGTGCCCTCTGATGCCCTTACTGACGCCAAGCAATGGCTGTTTTTCTCTGCAAAGATCAAAATTCTCCTCGACAGCTCGGGGAATCGAACCCGGAACTCTTGGTCACTGTGCCGTTGCAGTAACCATTAAGCCACGGCTCCTCAATTACTCTTTTACCATCAATACCAAATGATTTTGGAAGAAAAAGGAATAGTTTTCCAGATGAACCAAGTAACAAGTGTAAGTTTGATGAAATATATCAAGCAAAATACACGACTGAGAAAAATTGGAACTTGATGAATTTGCAAAACATTTTCATTTGAGAACAATCATCATCTCGTCCGCGAGAAATAAAAAGTCGATTTTTCATGAAATCAATTGACAATGTTATTCCAAGTACTGTACTTGGTTTTGTTTTACTGTTGTTCCGCCTCTTTTTTCTTCGTATTCTCTTCACATTTTTGGAATTCTTTAAACAGTTATAGAAATGGGCATGGTTGGTGCAATTTTAAACTCCAATTATTCTAACGTTATAAATTTTACCAATATTTTGAGCCTGGTCAGTATGCACTAGCTCGGAATATTGTTCTGCCAATTAGCAATAGAAAGCTCATATAAAGAAGTTTAAACACTGAATATTATCCGTTGGAATACAAAGACCTCGAATAAATTAAAAAACCTTTTTTTTACCGTAATAGTAGAGTGTTTTTTCAGTTTACTCCTCACCTTTTTAAATGTAGCTTAAACAAGAAAAAAAAATGCCTCCACACAAATTTTATCTTCTAAATATATTACATTTTCTAGAATTTTTGATTTTTGTTCTGTTAATGCCCTTTTACAGTTTCAGTAACGTTGTTTATTAAGTCCATCAATACTAATTTTTGAATGGTGAGTTGGAACTTTTTAAATTACTCCCTGGGAAATTATGAAATTTTTTTCCTCTACAACTTGGTCAACTCTCGTTGCTTCTGCCATTGTCTATCCACAAGGTCTTTGATGTTATCGCTCAGTCTAATTTTTAGTCTGCCTCTGTCTCTCTTTTCACTAACCACGCCCGTAAGAAGAGTTTTTTCTAGACTATCATGCCTCAAGATGTGACCCATGAAGGATATCTGGCATGCTTGTATTGTATTTAAGAAACGATCTTGGCAGTTGATCTCTTGGTCATTTCAGCATAGATCATGCAAAAATTATAGAAACTTTTAGGTAGCTCATAAATTTTGGACATTATTGTTGCCAGTCACAGCCGAATGATATATACACATATATTGTTTGAGATGAGAGACGCTCTGTACCTTTTCAGTATTAATATTTTCGCAGTTTGAATCATGTTTCCTTTCAGGAATGGGTAATTTTGGTAACTAAAATAATGGACGTACACTGACTGTTGAATTTCATCTTAAGATAAATTTACGAAATCCTTGATAGGAAAAACCAGATTAGAGCAATATTTCGTGGCTAAATAGTCAGGATGTAGACTTAAGAGGTTTACGAATGAGCATGGTGTTATCGGTCTGTAGCAAACATATATCACTAAAACCTATATTATTGAACAGTAAGTAACCTGATTTCGGATTCTGTTTTGTTTTTTAAAAAAGCCTGCCCCGAATGCAAAATATATTCTTACTGTAAACTCGGAAGACAAAATTTTGGGATAAGGTGGGAAAAATTCAAGCTGTGCAGAGCCAAACATCTGTTGCTTTCAGTGGGAAGACCAACAGCTTATGAGCCGACTAAGCATGAATAAGAAGCAGGCAGAATTCAGAAACAGAATTTTTGAAATGTATTATTCATTTCTTTGCAAATTTTCTTATAAATTGTATTAGGGAAAAAGATTAACTATGTATTCTCCTAGTGATGCAAAAGATATTAAGATGAAAAATTCATAACTATCTAGTAAAAGTCTCCAATACCAATTTTCAAAGTGACAATATCCTCGAGATATATTAAGTAGAATTTTTTATTTAAACTGGTTTTATAGGCAAAAGGTAAGGTTTTGAAGACAAAAATAAGAAAACTAGTGGCTTAGAGAGATGAATTTTTAAACAAATTTTTATATCAAATTGTCACTTTTTCTTACAATTTGTTTCTACTCAGTTTACAGACAAATCTAAAAATTGTCTAGTCTCACCCTCACTTCAACTTTGCAATTGTCAGTTTATCCATATGAAGTCTATAGTCTTAGTCTTTTGTATCCGTATTGACACAAAGGATGGTCTGATACTTTTCTACATCTTTTTTAAGCGCAGAGTAAATGTCGTGTGCTGTTGCATCTATTTCATTATCTGAGTCTTCAGCCCAATGCTTTGGCAGCTCCAAGGAGAAAAAAGTCTTTATAATATCATTAGCATAAGTACATGTGTTTACATAAAATGCTCACTGCGCATGCATAGTTTGAGCACTCTGGCAGGATCCCACAATAACTCTTTAACCTGTGTTTGCTCCGGCAACACGGCCAGGGAGTTATGTCTCAGAAGCTCTGTGCTGCACTGACGAGCCCACAAAGGGTGAAACAGTACTGTCTGCAGATTGAGTATATATATATATACCTGACGAAGTAAATATACGAAAGCTTGTCCTATCATACAAAATGTCTTTGTTGTTGAAATTTATATATATATATATATATATGTGTGTGTGTGTGTGTGTTGTGTGTGTGTGTGTTTATACATATATATATATATAAATATATGTATATCTTATATTGTCTGCCTTTGATTAAAAAAGTTATGTTCTGTGAGCAGTTTAGCTTATAGTAAAGCTCTTTTTCGTCAAATTTGTTTTATTCAAGGTAACAGCTTCTTTCCTCTGTCTTTCTTTTTAGCTCTCTTCCATATTGCTGTTTCTTTTGTAGGATNGAAGTCTATAGTCTTAGTCTTTTGTATCCGTATTGACACAAAGGATGGTCTGATACTTTTCTACATCTTTTTTAAGCGCAGAGTAAATGTCGTGTGCTGTTGCATCTATTTCATTATCTGAGTCTTCAGCCCAATGCTTTGGCAGCTCCAAGGAGAAAAAAGTCTTTATAATATCATTAGCATAAGTACATGTGTTTACATAAAATGCTCACTGCGCATGCATAGTTTGAGCACTCTGGCAGGATCCCACAATAACTCTTTAACCTGTGTTTGCTCCGGCAACACGGCCAGGGAGTTATGTCTCAGAAGCTCTGTGCTGCACTGACGAGCCCACAAAGGGTGAAACAGTACTGTCTGCAGATTGAGTATATATATACATATATATATATATATATATATATATATATATACCTGACGAAGTAAATATACGAAAGCTTGTCCTATCATACAAAATGTCTTTGTTGTTGAAATTTATATATATATATATATATATATATATGTGTGTGTTGTGTGTGTGTGTGTTTATACATATATATATATATAAATATATGTATATCTTATATTATCTGCCTTTGATTAAAAAAGTTATGTTCTGTGAGCAGTTTAGCTTATAGTAAAGCTCTTTTTCGTCAAATTTGTTTTATTCAAGGTAACAGCTTCTTTCCTCTGTCTTTCTTTTTAGCTCTCTTCCATATTGCTGTTTTCTTTTGTAGGATCTCGGCTTTTGTAATTAAAAATTGGTTTGACTCCTCTTGTTTTAAATTTCCCTTGCTGCGAGGTCTCTTGTACGAAGTGGCTTCATACCTTAAACAAGATGAATTTTATTACTAACCCATTATGAAAGTGATACTAGAGTGGAAGTAATAATAGATCATCAAGCCAATAAATGCGACAGACTGTAGCGGAAATAACTCAGTTTTTAGACCAAATGGGCACAAAATCAATAAGAATTGACTGGAAATCCCTATTTGGCTAAATACATTTTATACCTTACTCTCTGTATAACCCTTTCCATTTATAATTTTTTCTTTGCGAAAATTAGGTTAGATACGTAACACGTACTAGCACATACCAAGCGATACTTGGTTGTACGGAACGATGTTTTAATAACGAGTGAATTTCTTGATAAAAAGATGACAACCATTTGAATATTTCTAGAATGTATATATATATTTGTGTAATTTTGTGTATTCATATCAAAAAGTATAGCAGACCAATATACATAAGGTAAAACACGAAAAATAAGAACTATAATTGCTTGAATGTATATATATATATAGAGAGAATGTATATATATATTTGAATAAATATGATTGTCAAAAGTACATGTATTTATATATATATATATATATATATATATATATATATACTTTTGACAATCACATTTATTCACATTTGCCGAAGAATTTTTATGCAGAAGTTTCAGTTGTTCCGGATTTTGCTATCTTTTATATATGCCGTGTGCAAATTGTGAAACTTGTTGTATATAAGTACATCTGGGTCCTTCAGCATATCCATGGTGATTTTATCTGGCCTTGGTGTTATCCCTGTCTTCACTGATGTCATTGCATATTTCAGTATTAATGCAGTAATCTCTGGGAAGTTTGTAATATATTCCCTTTGTTTCCTTTTTATGACCCAGTTTATTTCTTGTATTTTAATTTTTTCGGGTGTCATTTCAAATCTTCAATTAGCTCCTTTGTTCCTCATTAGATCTTCCTTTCCTTCAAAGACCTTGCTTGGTTTTAGATGTAATATCTTAAAAGCCTTCGCTATCTTGATTGATGACAATACTATCTTGTTGACTAAATGATTTTTGTTCTATTATTTTAGTGGCAGAATTGAGATTGATAAGATTTTTGTTGTAAACTTTCTTGCTCTAGTGATGCATATCAGTTTTTGTGTTCTGCTTTTAATCCAATACAGAACGTCAGTCTATTCTGAGTGGGTAAGATTTTCTATTGTCCTTTTTTTTAAAACAGTGATTCTAATTCTTGCTTGGACGATTAAATCTATTTTACTTTGCCTTAGGGTTTTGACAACTTGTATAGATCTGTTATACGACAAAGGACTGTCACTTTTGTTAAGGATTTTGTAGTTTGGATTTGACCATTTAGGGTTTGTGTCCTTTCCAAAAATGTGTTAATAATCACAGCGCAGTTACATGTCACCTTTTCTTTAATTTAGTCTACATTGCCCACATTATTAAGCATTCATCATCACCATTTTGTTTTTTGCGATCTTTTGCACTAAAATCGTTAATGACGTTGTTTAACTGCGATTTTTTTTGCAGTATGATGGTGTGAAGATTATAGTAGGAAGCACAGAGTACTACTCAATTTGATGTACTAGTTGTGGCGTTGGCTTGTATTACACAGGGCAACAATTTTTTGGTTTTCTTTATAAATAAAAGTGTTGCTTTCGTTTTTTTTCATGCTGAATCCAAAAATGATATCCATTTGTTCCCACCACGTCTAGTTTTTGCGGAATAGGATTCCTATTTTTTTACTCAGTCCTATTTCGTATGGTGGTTGGCGCCACCATCTCGGTTTTCTCCCGAATATTTTCCAAATAGAACAGCTGTGAACTCAAAGCTTTTTGACTTTTATCGAAACATATTTTTACAGTTTTACTGCAATTTTCAAGCGTATGTGATGACCCAGTCCAAGTTTATGGCCGTTTTGTCACTGGACTTTTAGTCAAAGTTGGCACTCGGCCAACATGTGATTTTTTTGACTGTGAAATTGATGGCATCATTCTTTTTCATCATTCATTGAAAAATGCATTTAAAAAGTGATCAGATTCATTTCAGGGCCATTCTGTACAAAAATTTGGTTCATTCTGCGATTTAAATATTTTGGCCAAAACCGCCTAATTCCAATGGCCAATAAATATGATGATGTCACCGATCGTTTGATGACATCATCACCAAAAATTTGTATTTTAATTTCTTTGGAGCATTGTTCTTCTGCCACCTTACCAAGTTTCAAGACTGCAGCTAGAATAGATCCTAAGATTTTAGGGGGCAGAATCCATGCCCATATATTCGCTGACCAAAAATGCACCGTATAGAATACGATAAAATTAAGGCAAAGTTGGCGCCTGATCTTGTTGTCATATGAAAGAGTATGCAAATAAATTCAAGCAAACCAAACGAGAGGAAAAATGAACAAGAGACTTTTAAAAAAATTAAAACAAAATACTTACAAAAAGTTTTTTTACAGTTAACTAAGGAAGAAATTTCCTTTTCCTTGACTTCCTTCTGTGTTTGATGTCTGGGCAGTCTCTCTTAATAGACCAGCAGTAATCAGCCATCATATTTACATCCCATCTGCCCTGATATCGCTGTTCCATCACTTTAATATCTTGGTGGAACCGTTCACCTTGTTCATCACTTATGTCACCCAGGTTATCAGGGAATCTGTCCAAGTGGCTGAACAAAAAATGGACCTTAATACTCATATTGCAGCCCAATTTCTGGAATGCTTTCAACATATTTTTGACATGGTCTTTGTAGTCTACAGACTTTTTCTTGCCAAGGAAGTTATCAATAACACTGACAAATGTGTCCCATGCAGTTCTCTCCAAAACAGTCATTGATAAAGGGAACTGTTTGTCATTCTTCATTTTCCTGATTTGGGGGCCGTCAAATATTCCAGCCTTCAATTTTTCCTCACTAAGGCCAGGAAAAGATCGTCGAAGGTACTTGAAACAATCACTTTCTTTGTTAAGGGCTTTAACAAATTGTTTCATCAGCCCCAATTTAATGTGCAGTGGTGGGAAGACTATTTTCTGGCGATCTACTAATGGCTGATTTATGATATTTGACAGCCCAACATCAAGAGAATCGCGATTTGTCCATTCCTGTTGCACCCAATGCTTGTCTTTTGCACGGCTATCCCACAGACATAGAAAGCATGGGAATTTGGTGAAGCCGCTTTGCTGTCCCAGCAAGAAATTTACCATTTTCAGGTCGACACAGATGATCCACTTATGGTCATCGTAGTGTATTAGTTCGAGCACCTTCTTTACGGCTTCATAGTTCTCCTTGGCTGTCACGGAATGGCCAATAGGGATTGACCCATACAGGTTACCATTATGAAGGAGAACACATTTGAGGCTTCTTTTGGAACTGTCAATAAAGAGCCTCCATTCATCAGGGTTGTAGGACGCAACACCTAATTTTGATAACAGTCCTTTGATGTCTACGCAAGTGACAAACATGCTATCTTCTTGAAAATAATGTCTAAATTCCCTGTCCCTATTTCGATAAAATGAAACATTGACACCCGGCTTCAACAGGTGCTTCTCGCTAAGCCGAGAAGCTAGCAATTCAGCCAGTTTCTTTGATAAGCCAAGATCACGGACAAGATCATTTATTTCACTGTGATCAAAGCATTCCATTTGAGTTGATGAGGTCAAACTTGCAGCTGGTATGTCACCAAAGTCAGCATCATCACTGTCATTTTGACTCTCCGATAAATGTTTTATGTCTATGTCTTCACCTTCATGTCTTGTACAGTTCACAGGAAGAAGAGAATGAAAAGATTTCTGGAGGGCATCATCACTAGGTAGCCCATGAAAAATTGGCTGTGGAAGCTCATTTGAATGTGGTATTGGTGGAATTGCTGATGGTACACTAGGGTAAACAATTTTATGCCTATTTTTGGCACTATATCCAAATGTCTTTACCACACAAAAATAACAATCATCAACATGATTTGTTGGCTCTCGCCAAACCATTGGCACTCCAAAATTAAGAGATCGTTTCCCTTCTGTCCATTGACGTAATCTGGTAACACAGGAATTGCAAACTTTGTGTGGAGCCCAGTTTTTGTCCTGATCAGCAAGTAGAACACCAAAGTATGCCAGATATGCCTTTTTAACGAAATCCGAGATTGGCTTTCTTTGAGATGGAAACGTGAATTGTCCACAAATATAACAGAAAGAATTTGGGTCGTTTTTACACCTCCTTCGTCTGCTTGCCATATTCAATCTGCATCACAAATAAATCGCTGAATAATTTCAAGCAGCAAACTATTCACAAATTGCTGAAGACCACTGACAAAGGAGTATTTGCATTATGTTGCCAAAATAGCCTCTCAAGAACAAACTCTGTTGACAGCTGTCACACTAACACAACCGATCCATCTCTTCTCAGATCTCAAGTGGAAACAGGAAACCACAAAAAAGGCAACTGAATGACTGACTGACTGAAATGTCACCTTGTTGTAAATACTCAGCCAATTAGCGATAATAGGGAAAACTACTTGCATACTATGTGAATGGCCCTATGAAAGGATTAACAAGGAACCAAAGAAATCCAGAGGTCAATTGTGATTCAATCAGAATATCAGCATCAATTAGATGAAGAAGAATGGCAACAATCACATTTTAGCCCTCTTTATTGGTTTGAAAGGACATCCCATGACCAGAAGAAAGTTTTTCCCAATGTTAAAGCAGAATTTTTGATGAAAACTAGGTGTAGCATGGGCAGAAAAAACTAGACGTGATGGAAACAAATGGATATCATTTTTGGATTCAGCACGAAAAATTGGTTCAGAAACACTTTTATTTTTAAAGAAAACATGAGAGTCCCAAAAAATTGTTCCCCTGTGCTATTATCAAGTTCTGTAGCTTTGAGGTTTTAAATAAGAACTGTCGCAAAAGCTCGATTCAATGTGTGAACTAATTTGTAATCTATTGATTTTGTTGCTTACGACGAAACGTACGCTAATTGCTTTATGTTGTTCTTGGGCTTTGTAGTAAAGGCGTCTAGAGTTCAGCTTCAGGGTGCCTTCTCCTGGTCTCTTCCTCTCACTTATTCCAAGCACATCTCAATTGAGCTATGCCAGGTCTCCTTCGCAACTAGTTAGATAGGCCCTCTTTGATACTGTCCTAACGTTTCGCGTAGATTGATGTTATTATTGAGACACCCCAGTTTTAAGCACAATGCTTCGTTCTTTATAAACATTTTATGTTGTTTCAAAATATTCCTCAGTACAATCTATAAGTATATATGATGTAGTAACTATAAGTTTAAAATAGGTATGTATAGTGTAATACCCGGGGTGTTGACTAATGCTGACTGAAATGTTGATAAATGTTTGGACAATTGATTACAAAAAAAATAATTGAAGTCACCTAGAACTTTCGTATTCTAGCTGGTGTAATTTAGTTTTGTGTTCATCCCATTTAGTTATTTCACATGTAAAAGTGTGAATTACTTTTTCTCATTAACAAGACATTCTGTCTTATTGGATGGCAAATTGTTTTATGATAAAAATATTCAGAAATCTGTCAAAATTAAGACTGTTCTCAACCAATGAGGAATCAGATTTCTGATTTCTGATGATTGTTTAATCTAATATGCAGCGACAATAAATGCTCCCTGTGAAGAGTTAGAACAATAATTCTATAGCAAAGATTTAAAACAAGATTTAAAACAATTTAGGAAAATTATAGAAAAGAAAGAGTATTGGTATTACTATATGCTTCCATTTACCGTAAGTATCACAAAGTGATGCATCAAGGCGTGTTGATTGTCAAGCCTCTTCATTTCCATCTGAAAAGTGTCCCTTGGATGATATTTTTCGCGAATGCAGCTTGAACACATCTTTATGATTATCCAAATAATACCTTCATTGGTGACTCCATATTTGCCCCTCTATTTTCTGTAGATACTAAGTACTCGTGGGTACACGGGTCAGAGATTAATGAATTAAACAACCCCACCCAACAATTCATAGTTTCAGGTTCCCTCTGATTTGGAGGAACAGCACCTATTAGGGTTCCAGCTATAGGTTAAAGCTACCGGCAACAAGATAGTTTATGTCTGTCAGTTCATAAGGGACTTCTTCTGGCCAACGGCTTGGTAGACGCAATGGTTAGGCAGAAGATCTCTTTTTGGAGTAGCTGCTGAGCATACCCATTATTTCAAATATGATATTGCGACCGTGGAAAGTAATGGCAACCTACCATATCTCCTGTTTCGCCTACACACTGAAATAGCAGAAAAAAGCGATTTAAGATTCGAATTGGGAAAGGATGATGGAGCCACCAGGTGTCGGTTTCTCCTAATAACGACTGTCGAAGACATGATATCACGTGCGAGTACCACTACTCAATAGGAAGTGTATGAATCACAGCTTTTAGCAGATTCATTCACGGATGTTAGAAGTGTGGAAAATACAAAGATACGTTTTACAAACACCATGAAAATTTGCAATATGAACTTTTCGAAGCAAAAACACAGGAAAATTGATTATGGTCTGTGAAGGGCAACGCTATAACATTAGCATTATAGGCATTATAGAGCATAGATGGGCAGGTGAAGGACACTTTTGGACAGACGGAGGTACTTCAATTTTCTCAGGTGGAGAAAGATCAGGCCAAGGTGGTGTTGAAGTTCAAGTTCTCTTCTAGGGTTGGTATAAATCTGTGAGCGATAGAGTGCTGACAGTAAGATTACAAGGTCGACCAACAAACATAACAATTTTGCAGGTATATGGTCCAACAGGTATAGCAACAGATAAATATTTTTAGTGGTTTTACAAAAGCGCTCAAGAAATTTTAGTTATGACCCTAGCAACATTAACTTTGATNAAGGTGGTGTTGAAGTTCAAGTTCTCTTCTAGGGTTGGTATAAATCTGTGAGCGATAGAGTGCTGACAGTAAGATTACAAGGTCGACCAACAAACATAACAATTTTGCAGGTATATGGTCCAACAGGTATAGCAACAGATAAATATTTTTAGTGGTTTTACAAAAGCGCTCAATAAATTTTAGTTATGACCCTAGCAAAATTAACTTTGATTTTGATGGGAAATTTAAATGTTAAATTTGGAGAAGGTGGGGAAGCAGTTAGCAATAGGCCAATACGCTTTGGGAACTAGAAATAAAAAAGAAATTTATCTGCCAGCCTTCACGATATCAAATGAAATGGTTATCTTCAATACTCTTAAACACCACAGGCGAAGATTATACATATAGACGCCACCAGACAGAAGAATAGGAAACCAAATTGATTACAGTCTAGTTCGCAATGACCCATTATCAGGTTTTAAGAATACTCATACATTTTCAGAGGCTTAATGTGGTTCAGATAATCAATTGCTATATATAGAGTTTTTTTGTAAAGAAAAAAAAATGGAAAGAACGCTGCAACAGTAGCTAGATTCGATGTCACTCAAAATTTGAATTTGTACACAGCAGAAGTACAAATGATATTTAATACCCAAGCAACAGTTTCTGAAGCGATTTTACAAGAGGAGATATGGAAACAAAAAAGAGATTTAACGCTGAGAGCAGCAAAAACTTGTTTGCCCAAAATAAAAAATAAAAAGTCCAGGTGGATATTAAACGAAACCTTAGAACTCCCAGTAGACAGGAGGAAAATGAAGTCAGTCTTAAGGGTTCTCTGTTACTAGTGATGAGTATCGCAAGGCCGCAGCTGCAATTCAGACAGAATGCCAAGGAGAAAAAGAGTCATCTACTAGAAAAGGGCAACATTATTGAATCACATCACAGTTCACCAAAGCAATGTAAATGAAGAGAAAAAACATTACACGAAAATTTATACCAAGACTGAATGTTTTCAAGGGCAAAGGCAGGAAAAGCCTAACTGAAGCTAACGGAATTTTTTAAAGCGTTTGAAAGTATCTAGGAGTAAATTACATTGGGATGCTCCTTCTTAAATTGACAACGCCGATGTGGGAAAAGTTGAATCACAAGAAAAATAATATTGCCTCCACTTAGAGCAGGGGTTAAACAATCCTAAATCGAGGAAAATCTTCCGGATGTTACGGAATCCCAACAGAACTACTTCTGGCAGGAGGAGAAGCAGATATTGGTCAAATGCATAAACTTTATGTAAAGGTCTGAATGAAGGCTCAATGACCCTCTGTTTGGTTCTGAGTACGTTTTGTACCAATACCAAAAGAGGGAGATTTGTTGCTGTGTGAAAATCACAG
Organism: Morbakka virulenta; assembly: GCA_003991215.1. Classification (NCBI taxonomy): domain Eukaryota; kingdom Metazoa; phylum Cnidaria; class Cubozoa; order Carybdeida; family Carukiidae; genus Morbakka; species Morbakka virulenta. The sequence continues at coordinate 3,493,802 of RDPX01000036.1, read as the reverse complement.
GGCAGTATCCCTACTCTCCCCTGCAAGTAAAATGATGTTAAAAATTCGGTTGGGAAGAATGCTGAAAAGTTTAAAAGACGAAATCTCTATATCTTAGGTCGATTATATAAAATACAGGGAAACAATATATCACATCTTCAACCTTTAGATGGTGATAAATAAGTGCTCAGAAATGCAACTGGAATTGTATATCTACTTTGTAGATTATTCAAACGCCTTTGATAATGCAAGATATAATTACTCGTGCCGTGTTATGTTACAAATGCCTTTCTAAAGTTTTGTTGTAAACCTAATTAAACAACTGTACCAAGATCAACAGTGTACTGTAAAATTGGATTGTCGAATAACAGATTGGTTCTTTATCAAGAAAGGCACTCTTCAGCGAGTTAAATTCTCCCCAGCTCATTTTTGCATCTCTACTTAAAACATTATGCAAGAGGTAATAGAAATCAGGGGTGCGCATACGTTTCATGTTGGTGGACGCCCTATGGGTGGTCTGCGTATTGCGGACGATGCAGCACTGATGTCCAAGTCAATAGCTGGTTAAGATCGTTGCTTAACATCAGTAAAATATCACAGTGAAGCACATGTTTTGAAGATGAATGCAAAAAAGACGAAAGTAATGCCAATATTAAGAGCAGTAAGGATCAACAGTAACAATATACAAATCGATGGATCAGCACTTGAAGAGGTCGAACATTTTGGTGGCAAAATAAGAAAGAGTGGTGATTTCAGCAAAGAAACTAAAAGTCATTTATCCATGCGACGGAAAGCATTTAATGATATGAAAAAGCTATGGCAGGGTCAAAACAAAGTTAAAAAGCTTTGAATCCTTGGAACTTGTATTTTTTCCATAGCAACCTATGTATCTAAGACTTGGATTTTATTAAAGACTGATGAAAACACATGTTATCACAAAATACATAAAGTTCATTGGGCAATACGTCGAAGAAATGAAGACATTGGTAACGAGCTAAATTTCTCCAATGATTGGTTTTAGAAATTTGTTAAAAAATAGAAATTAACATAATTTGATCATATCATGAGACACTATGGTCTGAAGAGGAGAGTGGTTAAGTCCTATATACCTGGGAAAAAAAGAAGAAAAAGAACAAGAGACAAATGGCAATATAGCATAATAGAAACATTTGGTTCCGTGAAGAGTACAACATGACTTACAGTGAAGAGAAACAACTTTCGTAATGATGTTAAAGAAGCTCACGCTCTAAAAAGAGTATGCTTTTGACCAACCTATCGACATATAAAAGAAATATAGAAGACATGAATGGCATAAGTTAAACTTAAATTATTTCTTCCTCTCGACAATTGTTGAGAAAGAATTCATTTAAAGATTAAAATATTGTTAAAAAGGGTTCAATTTTGAGTGATTTAACAGAGGATATAGCAGACAGTATGTGAATAAAAATATTGAAAACATACATAATGCTTTGATTTTGCTTTTCAAAACTGATGAAAACACAAATTTATTTTAGTTATCAGTGAAAATTTGCTTATAGAGGCCGTTACGCCAGCGATAACAATTTATTGAATGCAGGAAGTATTTTCGTGAGAGGTCATATTGGCCCTGTTCTCCACTTCTTGGGAAAAACTATATCACTTCAAGGTGAAAGTAAGGTTCTCTGGGGGTATTATCGTTTATTTTTCAACCTAGTATATACAGTAACTGAGATTGTGTTTATAAACTTGAGTTGAAGGGACTACGACTAAGTGTTTATTGCTCCATGCAAAATATATAGTCACTAACCAACTGATCAACATCTAAATCAAGTACAAAAGTTACAAATAACATATGTTAAATGTTAAATTTGAATTATTCCTCCATATCGGCAATAGTTCAAAACTAATTTGTTTAAAGATAGTAATCACATAGCCGAAGGAGATAAAGGCGTGCAATATGAAACATAGCATATGAAAAGCTCTAATTTCTTGAAAAAGGTTTTTTAAAACGTATTGTATCCGAAGCAATAAATTTCTGTTCAGTATCGATATTTATTTTACTATCTATCTTTATTGAATATGACTATTTAATAATAGCTAAACAACTTAGTACCAGTGCCACTTAAGTGCCAGCACCACTCCAAAATACCAGCGTAAAGTTGCTCTTGTTTGTTCTTTCTATGCAATAGACTATCTGTACCACCTCTGTCAGTTGGGCTTATCATAAATAAAAATTCTAAACCTAAAGATTTCTTCAGAATGGGAGAAATGATAAAGAGGTTTCAAGGTTAAAGCTCATTTAGGATGGCCACAAGAATTTACGTTCCAAAGATAAATGATTTATACCTAAACGGTACTGTCTGCAGATTGAGTATATGTATATGTATAATGTGGATGATAATATATAATGCTGAGCTCACTGCGCTTGCGTAGTTTGAGCACTCAGACAAGATCCCACAGTAACTGTTTAGGCTGTGTTTGCTCCGGCAACATGTCCAGAGAGTTACGTTTCAGCTTGTCAGAGTGATGTCTCTGACGCTCTGTTCTGCACTGATGAGCCCACAAAGGGCGAAACGTTACTGTCTGCAGATTGAGTATAGTTATACCTAGTTATATGTATATTTTTATACACGTATGATACAAAGACACTTGCTGCATACACAGAGGAATTTCAGCCACCAAACGCGTTGCTGTCGAAAATCATGCGAATCCCATTTACTGACTAAATTACAAGCAGAAAATAGAGTCAGACAAGCCAAGTGCATGACGAGCATTGTATTGTCAAAAAAAAGAACGATCATCATGTCTTGCGAAGGATGGAGCTCGGATGAAGAAGAGAATGAAGGAAAAAATGAATGGTGATAAGCGTTGAGTTTCAGAAGCACTGAGAGGTCTGCAAAGAATAACGCTAGACGATGAAAAAAGTTTATATTATCACCATTGGTTATGATTTAGTCTATTTGGGGTTAATTACAACAACATTAACTTTAAGATTTTGGTGGGGAAAGAAATAATTTCACTTATCCTTGGTGTTTGATTTGGTAGGAATTTCATAAATTTTTAGATTTCTCAGTTGATTATTTAAACTGAAAGGAAATTAAAAAACAGCACTTTGGAATTATTGATATAAAGATTTTCTGATTTTCTCTACTGTCATGGTAAGAATCATAAATATTGACATAGAAGTTATAGATTGTATTATTTTTCATTTGATAAATTTAAAAGTAAATTAAATGGAAAGAATAATGAGTATCTAATCCTTCAAAATTGATTTCCTTAACTTTAATACAAGCAAAGTTGAACATCATACAGTTTCTAAAATTTTAAAGTATTATTCCTTTTAAAAATAAATTTTTATTTGAAGATACTAAGACCATGAAAATTGAAGATATTTTCCAGTTACATAGCTCATTACCTTAATTTTGATACCCAAGGATTAATGGATAGAAAAACTAGCTTAAAATGTGTATACCTTTATTGCAAAATAAGACTTTTTTTGATGCTCAATACCTGAAATATACAGCTCATACCATTAGATTCGATGGCAATGCTTTACAAAGACAAGAGTTACTTACATTACTTAGCAAAATACCAAATAAATGTAATACAATTAACAAATTATTTAATTTGAAACACAAACAAGAAGCATTATACAACGAAGGAAAAATATCATATAAGCTACAAGTTGTTTATGGCCTTCAAAGAGAAACAATCAAATATTTTTGCTGAAAGCAATTAATATTTGAGCCAGGCATTGCAATTTTCAATGGTTTGGCTTTTGAGTGTATCTGAGACGTGCAACACATGTAATGTACAATATAGCAACAGTAATATTTAAAAGCCAACTTTTAGTGTTATTGTACATCTATCTCGACGATTCCTTGCTTTTCATATCCTTTAAAAAATGCATATACGCTATTATTTGATATATGGTTTCTGAAAATAAAGGTTATTTTGAGAAAGGTTATTGCTTTGCCATTATAAATTTTTGAATATTGCTCAAAATATTTATTTTCATATTTTTGGGATATTTTAAGTAAAACCTTGCTTAAACCATTTCTTTTGCAAATAACCTCTTTTAAAACGTAAGGTTTTCATACAAGAATAAAAGAAAGAAAGAGAAGACTTTAAGACACATTTCCAATTTAGATTTTATGGTCACTTATCCCTTATCCTAAAAGAATAGCAGACAATCAGATTAGGGTACTGCAATGTCAAAAAAATAAAAAATAAAATTCAACAAACAACAACAACAGAAACTAAAAGTATAGTTGTAATATCTGACCTCTCAAAACATAATATTTCTTCTTATTTATCCTGGAATAAATATTCCCTTTCTTGAATTATTCTAAGCAGCAGGAAAATTCATTGAGTATCTTAGAGTGTACAGGTTTAATTCGTTTTGAAAAAATGTGTCCTGGTTGTGATTTACAAATTCCTTTGTGTAAATAAGTCTATTGGATCCAATCGTTAAAAAGATCTCATTGAAACAATAATTCATCATCTTTAGCATGTGATATGACTGCTTGCCCAGTTTAAGTCTTTCAAAGCCGCTGTATTTAACGACCAAATTCCACACATTACACATAAGTGCATTACTTGATGGCTATTTAAAAAATAATCAAATTGTCCTGGCATGAATCTCTCAGGAAGACGACACACATTAACAAGTGCACCTAGTATACCAAAACCGTCTGCAAAGAGGTAGTATTTCAAAGAACTGTTGTCACCATACTCCTCTTCAGCAAAATAACGAAACAGTATGATGCACAAACGAGCTGCAACGATTAGTAATAACGGCAGTGTTCTGGCCTTTGGTGCTTTGGCTACCAAAATACAATTCAAAATAAAACAAGATAGGCCCAAATAGAAGACGAAAATAATACTACCTAATGTACTGTGACATCTGCTGATTACCCATATAGGAATGATGAATCCAAAGGTGTTTGTAATCCACACTCCTACCAAATCTATTGACAACAAAGTCTGATATATCGTTGCTCCTTTATGATGACACATAAATAAATGGTAACCGATACTTGCGATAAAGGGGAAGATGCATGCAACCGCATGAAAAGCTAGAAATATGAGATGAACCTCTTCCATAACTTTTACTGGGATACTCCTTGGAATAAAACTCAATGCAAAGATAACCATAATCACTACAAAAAGAAAAAGAAAAGCTGATGTTAATTAAAAGTAAAAGAAATAAACTTTGTCCCTTTTCTGTTAGTATTGTGAAGTTGAGTTCAAATGTTTCAGGTTGCAAAATTTACTGGAGGGTCTTGTCAGGAGTATCAAATTACTGGTATCAAAAACTAAAAAACTAAAAAATATAAAATGGAAAAATAAGTTCAATCGCAATTTCATTTCAAATTCAATACTTACTGCTCACGCTATTTTCAGTATTGTCTGCAATAGAAATTTTTGTAATATGGAGTTCCAAAGCAACGTCGTTTAAAAAAGACCAATGAATAGACGTGCAATGACCTTTGTATGAACGAAAATGTGTCTGCTTTTCAACAACATTTTTAGTTCCAAAAATTCAATCCTACATCATAAAGGTGGGTACTGGTTATACTGACTGACATTGTTGTAGTTAATTTTTTTAGACCAATCAACTACCAAATGGGTAACAATCGATTACAGAAACTTTGACAAGTTCTTCAAAAACACATGGAGCTCAAAGTTGAGAATCCTCTCTAAGAAAGGCAGAATTAGAGACTAGAGTGACTTCTAATAGGGACAATGGAAAAGCCACAAACTGTTTTTTAGATAGGCGCATTAGAGCAATGGTCACTAATTTATTGAAGTCATTACGCTCGATATTAAGAAACCTATTCCATAAGTAGCTTCAGGAATAATTTCAAATATGGAGAGCTGAATTATCTTTATTCGTAAATAGACCTATAAGATATAAATACTAAAAGGTTATAACTGAATAGCAAAGATGTTTTTAGAAATAAATACAACAATTTAAATAGGTACTCAAAAGAGGGCCTCCTGGAAGTTCTATAAATGCTACAGTATGGACAAATGGAAACTGGATAGTCAGAAAAGTCGGATGAGATAGCTGCGGAGGGATTGAAAGCAGGCCTTTAACAAGCAGTGACAACGCTACACTCACTTTACTTGGGCATTTAAATAAAGTAAAAAATACCACAGGTGTGGAGAGAAAGTTTTATTGTAAAACTTTTCAAGAAAGGCAACTTAAATTAGTGCAAGAAATAGACAATGGTAAGGCTATTTCCAATACGTGGTAAAGTCTGATGAACAACAAAATAATTGTCCTAAATAGAATGAAGTACACAGTAAAAAATATTCTAGGTAGTCAACAAGCTAGGTTTCAAAGAGAGAGAGAGAGAGAGAGAGAGAGAGAGAGAGAGAGAGAGAGAGAGAGAGAGAGAGATATCCTGCACAAGACAGTGTTCGACGGGATATTATGATTTCGTATCATTGGAATACAACAGCTCATTGTAAACTAATACCCCTGAAACACGAAGACATCCCAAAGAAATTCACCAATCTTATTGGGAAAATGTATAAGGAATGACTTATCAATTGCTGCATTGTACAGGATCAGGATATAAAGTTTGCAGTCATTGGAGGTGTACGTCAAGGTTGTTTTTTATCTCCTTTTCTCTCCTTACCAGGTATTTGACTTGATCATGAAGCAAACAACTTGTGACAAGACTGCACTTCAATAGACATTGCAAGAACAACTGGATGCCCTGAATTACTCTGACAATTTGGTGCTTCTCTTAAGTCGTTACCAACAGATGCAGAGCATTACAAGTTCATCAGAGACCATGAACAGAAAACTAGGTCCCCGCATTGATAAGGCTAGCATATTAAAGTAAACCTTACTTCAGACAGATCACACAAAGGGACATAGAGATCCAGGCAGTGCTCTCCTTTGCCTTTTTGACAGTAATTTAAGCACAAATGATGATAAAATGGAGCAAATTTGGTAAAGCTAGAGAAAAAACTGAGGAAGACATTTGGGAGCTTTATCATGTCATGAGTCGGAAGCTTTTACCGAGTATCATNAAAGAGAGAGAGAGAGAGAGAGAGAGAGAGAGAGAGAGATATCCTGCACAAGACAGTGTTCGACGGGATATTATGATTTCGTATCATTGGAATACAACAGCTCATTGTAAACTAATACCCCTGAAACACGAAGACATCCCAAAGAAATTCACCAATCTTATTGGGAAAATGTATAAGGAATGACTTATCAATTGCTGCATTGTACAGGATCAGGATATAAAGTTTGCAGTCATTGGAGGTGTACGTCAAGGTTGTTTTTTATCTCCTTTTCTCTCCTTACCAGGTATTTGACTTGATCATGAAGCAAACAACTTGTGACAAGACTGCACTTCAATAGACATTGCAAGAACAACTGGATGCCCTGAATTACTCTGACAATTTGGTGCTTCTCTTAAGTCGTTACCAACAGATGCAGAGCATTACAAGTTCATCAGAGACCATGAACAGAAAACTAGGTCCCCGCATTGATAAGGCTAGCATATTAAAGTAAACCTTACTTCAGACAGATCACACAAAGGGACATAGAGATCCAGGCAGTGCTCTCCTTTGCCTTTTTGACAGTAATTTAAGCACAAATGATGATAAAATGGAGCAAATTTGGTAAAGCTAGAGAAAAAACTGAGGAAGACATTTGGGAGCTTTATCATGTCATGAGTCGGAAGCTTTTACCGAGTATCATTTTGAGGGATACTTCTCTCATCACCAGGCTACAGAAGTGAATAGGTACAGCTCTTTTATAGGTCGACAGTGTTGACCTAAGTGGTAAAAAGGGACCATATCTGCCTTGTTTTTCTTGTATTTCTTTCTTTCGTACTGAGAATCATATTTATGGAAGAATGTAAGATACACTGTTGATGTAGGTGGTCTGGCTATAAAGAAAGCAATGCTTATTTTCTTTTTCTTGTTATTGTGTTGGTTTTCCTCTCTGACTCATCTCATTTTCCTAGTCTATGATGCACTCTTATATCTAGCAGTGTTCCGCTATTTCATGACTCTGAGTGTCACCTTTTAAACAGCTCTCTTGGGCTACTTTTTTCTTTGATCCACCTTAGTCATCCAACATAGGTGACAGGACAGACCTTATAATGTAGTCTGTAAAATACACTAATCCTGTCTTTAAATGAGACTAGTTTTTAATGGGTTTTGACACTGTTGCCTTAAGGTGGACGTTGTAAAGAACACTGAATATTGTGTTCTATGAGAGCTTGTCTAAGGTGCTTACTGATGTTCTTGACATAGAGTAGATATTTATTTCAGAGGTTCTTTTCCTTCTCTGTGATTTTGTGTAAGGCTCTCTGGACATTCGGGACAACATTTGACTTTTATACTTTTGGTAATCCATAGAACCGTGGTAAAGGTGAGGTAGAGGCAATTGTCAGAGAGACGTTTTTTCTGTACTACAATTTGTGTTTTGCTTACTTTGGTCTTGACTGGGTTCATTATGTTACAATTGACAGTGGCATATACTCCATTGTTGAGGTATTTATGGGGCTTTTGAATGTATTCCCTTCGTTAAGAATGACACTTTAGACTCTTCATAGCACTTCGCTCCTTTCTCCTGAGGTTGTCAATAGGTACTTAAGAAAATTGAAGGGTAGGGGTTGCTTTTGCATGGATTGTGCTTGGATCAATTTTGGGAAGCTCTGTAACTGCTGTTTCAACTATTAAGGCAATATCCATTGCTTTTGAGAGCTACAGAGAACTTCAAACCTTTCACAAGAAGGGATTCCTCTGTTGACGAAAGTATTCTGCTAGATAGGCTGACAATCCAGTGAGACTGGTCTGTTGGATTGGTTCTGGTAGAGAGGAATCTTTGATTTTGAGTATCATTCATGGATGAAATTACTGCTTGGTAGTGCCTGTTTCTTAATCTGTTCAAAGGAAAGATTCAACTTCTTGAATGTTTGGAGTAAATCGTTAAGGTTTTTTGTGATTTAAGTGAATCTTTTCTTGAAGCAGCTGGCGACTAAGGTGTTCAAGTACACAACTTTATTATTTGTGGGAACTGGATAATGAAGGCGTAGATCGTTTTGTAACACCTGGTTGTGTAGCCATCTTAAGAAGAACCTGCTTTTTGTAAATGTGTGGTAAATTCGTCGAGAAAACTGGAGAATGTTATCTCCAGATTTTACTCTAATAATCTTGACAATTCTGAAAATGTTTAAGGTTATTAGTTTATGAGGTACAAGAGAGGATTGCAGGACGAGATTACGATTCATGACATAATAAAGCTCCTATGGCTATGGTTTCCACTGAGTCCATGAAGTCATGATTTTTCTCATTTTTATTTTTTAGAACAGTTGGAATTGGATAGGGAACATAGAAGAAAAAGAAAAAGAAATTTCACAAGGAGGGGATTTCAATGAAAGCCTTAAGACCTGCGCAAGTGGTGACGTCCCCAAAACAGCTAGAGACCGCAGCTGGGCAAAGAAATGAAAGAGACAATAAAGACTTGGCCAGCAATTATACAAGAGGCACATGACAACACTACAAAAGAAGAAGTATGTTTATCAAATTTCCAATCTTGGCTGAAAGGACATATTAAATAATTCAACTTATACAAGTTTTTACAACCAATATGGCAATGACGACATTTTGAAATCAATAATGTGAATATTATTACTGCCGTCATTATCATTATCACTGTTACCATTGTTATTATTACATATTATTTATGTTAAATGATTTGTTTTATTATTTTCTTCAAACTTGGTGTCAACTATATAGACATCTTGGAAATAGTAAAAATTTCCACACGTGGAATCTTAGTCAATCTCTTGGCTGTTCATTTTGTCTCTCTTCTGAAACTTACCTCCTTTGATTGCTGGCTAAGTACCTTGGTCAAGGTTGTTAAACTTGGTGCCATGACTCAGTTCTTTAGTTTCTTGCAAAAGCCTTCAAAGTAACTGGCAGATATCCCATTTGTGTTGATTTGTCTGGCTTTCTGTCTATCATCTTGTATCATTACTGGTAAGACTTTCTATTCCAAATTACTTCTAGTGAGTGACATGGAAGTTTTTCGTAGTGTAGTTGACCACGAATTCAAAATCAAACTGAAAATCAATGGAAAACACAAAAGAGACAAATTTGCTCACTTATATAGTCTTTCTTATGACTTAATAACACTGGGAAACAATTTCTAACCTTTTAACATTTTAATTCGATTTTACAACTGATTCCTACTAATTTTGAGATGCTGAATCCAATAATACTCTCAGATTTTCTTTTATACGCCCAGATTTTTTCCCTCGCAATACCACTCGAAATTGCAGTTTCTAGGAAAATTCAAGTCCAGTATTTGGTACAAGAGTTAGATGAAAACCTTCTCTGCACATCTTTTTGCAATAATTTGGGCTGAGCCACAAACAAAAGAACTACTAATCTGTATATTTATTGATGCAGTGCACTGACAAAACTTTTATGCACGAACAAAGCTACCCAAGAGCATATTCCAACAACCGAAACTGAGAAACATTTGTCAACAAGGATCGGACTGGACACCTGCGCAAACAAATGGTGGCACACCTCTGTAAACAATAGGGGGTTGTTTTTGAATTTTTACACAGTCAATGATATCCTGGGATATAGTGGCTCAACAGCCACTGTATTCCGGGGAAATTTAAAAATTTCTACAGGTTTCATGAGTTTATACAAAGTTGCAGTTATATAAAGACACTTGCACATTGATAGTCGTGGTGAAAGACCAAGGATATCGTGCTACACGAATGTGATAAACTATTCCGAACTGTGCCAAAAGGTAAGCTAATATTAGCACAATATGCATGTAATTAGCTTTAGTCGGGGCACTACGATTTATGCGAATTCAGTTTGTGAGATTTTTTTCAAATAAATTAATGTATCTGGAAAAGCAGACTATAGAAACAGAAAAAGACCCTGACTTTTATTCTTTTTTCAGACGCCATGGCTACTTCCAGGAGTAAGTGTGTGAATTATCCAGATTGTTTCTGCTACATCTGTGGGAGCTTACATTGGATACAATACGAGCATCAAGCCTGACTTCCTGTTCAGTCACATGGAGCGATTTCCTGCAAACTTGGGCGATGTCAACGACAAGCAGGGAGAAAGATTCCACCAGATCCTCAGAGACATCGAGAAGCGGTACCAAGGAAGATGGGTCTCTCACATGATAGCCGACTACAGCTAGTCTATGAAGAGGGACTGCCAAAGTTTAGGTATTACCAGGAAAGCTGCAAGTGACGGTTCCTGACGGAATAAACAGCATCTTAGCGAAAACAGTGAAGCAAGTTGTAGCGCCTTTCTCCATGTACATGTACATTAGTTATGTTATGTTATGGTTAGCTAGATTCATAAGCAGACATGCTATATTTGTTTGTTTTGTTGTTGTACTCTCTTTAGTAGTGTGTTTCCCTATTTTTATTTTAATAGTTATATAATCAACAGTTACATTTAAGTCTTTATTTGCATTGCATCTTTGCTGCTAACTGCATAAACTTTGACTTTTGCCCAATAAANTATCGTGCTACACGAATGTGATAAACTATTCCGAACTGTGCCAAAAGGTAAGCTAATATTAGCACAATATGCATGTAATTAGCTTTAGTCGGGGCACTACGATTTATGCGAATTCAGTTTGTGAGATTTTTTTCAAATAAATTAATGTATCTGGAAAAGCAGACTATAGAAACAGAAAAAGACCCTGACTTTTATTCTTTTTTCAGACGCCATGGCTACTTCCAGGAGTAAGTGTGTGAATTATCCAGATTGTTTCTGCTACATCTGTGGGAGCTTACATTGGATACAATACGAGCATCAAGCCTGACTTCCTGTTCAGTCACATGGAGCGATTTCCTGCAAACTTGGGCGATGTCAACGACAAGCAGGGAGAAAGATTCCACCAGATCCTCAGAGACATCGAGAAGCGGTACCAAGGAAGATGGGTCTCTCACATGATAGCCGACTACAGCTAGTCTATGAAGAGGGACTGCCAAAGTTTAGGTATTACCAGGAAAGCTGCAAGTGACGGTTCCTGACGGAATAAACAGCATCTTAGCGAAAACAGTGAAGCAAGTTGTAGCGCCTTTCTCCATGTACATGTACATTAGTTATGTTATGTTATGGTTAGCTAGATTCATAAAGTGTGAATTCCAACGGCAGTGGGTATGCTGTAAAGAAGCATCAGGGTATGTAGTGCAAAATCTAAGGCAGTGTTTGAACTCAGAATCATTATCGAACTTAGTAGAACAAGACAGAAAAAACTCAATAAAACAAACTTTGTTTCCCAGTGTAATTGAAGTTGATTTATTTAGCCACGCAAGTTGAATCTTAAAACAGTTACCTTGATTAAGATAAGTTAACAAATGTCTAGAACCACCTAGACGTGTTTCTCCACAAAACGTGCTTTGGTTTTTTTCCTTAAAATCTTGCAGGCCAGTTTTTTAAACCAGTATTATGCTAAATACAATACCAACACTCTATGCTGTCAGAATGAAATCGCCAGAAATGAAGAAGTACCACCAATACCAGAAAGCGAGATTAGGAAAGCATTATCACTAATGAAAAATGATAAAGCAGCTGGCTCGGATAATATCAATATCGAAATACTCAAGGCCTGAGATAAAGAATTAATACGAATTCTGTATAAAATATTCAATGAAAGTCCAGAGAAAGAAGAAATACCAGAAATTTGGAATACAATCATCAATGTAATATACAAGGAAGGTAATAAGCAGAAATTGTAAATTGTAGACCAATCACCTCTTACATCTTCCAGCCGTCCAAAACGATTATAAAAACAAAATTTCGAGAACGTTAAATGGTAGTCAACCACTTCATCAGGCAATCTACAGGCAATTTTTAATAAGAGATCGCTTGCACACGATAAATCAAACATTAGATACCTCTGAGAAGTACAAAATTGTCATTTCCATGGCAGTCGTCCATCACAAAAAGGCCCTTGATTCAAATGAACACAGAGCTGTATTCCAGGCTCTGACAAAAAGGTGTGGAATCTAAATATATCAACACTCTTAAGAACCCCTTTAACAACGGGACAGCTCAAATTAAGATTTACAGCATAAGCGAGAAATTCAGGATAGACCGAGGAGTAAGGCAGGGAGACAAACTTTCTCCAAATCTATTCTGTGCGATACCAGAGGAAATATTTAAAAGAGCCTATGTACAAGAGAAGAGAATTATGATAAACGGTGAACATATGAAAAACTCAAGGTGCACCGACAATATAGTATTCTTTACTAATGACGACATACAATTAGAACAAATAATAGTGTCCCGGAACGAGGAAGGGAAAAGAAGATGGCATGAAGATTAACAAATCAAAGACAAAGATCCTTTATAACATTCACGTGAGAAGTAACAGTCAGAACAGAGCACTAATTAATTATTGACGCCGGAATTGAATACTGTAGAGCAATATCTCTACTCAGGACAGCTAATAACAGCATTTAATAACCAGTTGAAGGAAAAAGCAGGACAAATAGGACAAGGTTGGGTAAGCTTTAGAAGACATGATGACATACTAAAAACAGTTTGTCTTAAAAGAAAGACAATTGACAGTATTGTAACTCTAGCTATGACAACGTTGTCACTAACTAATAAACTGGCATGAAACTGCAAGTCACTCAAAAAAGTATGGAAAGAGCAATGCTGAATATCATGCGAAGGGATAGGGAGAGAAAAGAATGGGTGCGGGAGCAAACAGGAGTTGTAGATATTATACCTAAAGTGAAATCATTGAAGTGGGAGTTGACAGGTCACATAAGAAGGATTTCCCCCTTTAAGAAATGCTCAGAATGGACACTGTACGATAGAAAGCGCACTAGGGGAAGACCGAAAAAGCTAAGGAGGCGGCAGAGGCAATTAGATGAGAAGAACAAAATTATTGTATGAGTGCTGCTGGTCCTGATGATGATATGCTCAATGCCAACTTCGTTTTATATATAACAATGTTGACTCCTACAGACACAGACAAAGGTGGCAACACTCACTTTTTTGTTTCATATTACGGATGAGGTGAAACTTTTTCGCAAGTATTTTCTCTTACTTGGCTGACAGGAGTTTGGGGCATGGCAGCTATTGACTTTAAGAATAAGGACTAAGGAAAAAGTACATATTCCTCCTTAACATTTGTGAAAGAACTAAGATAACATTTGTTTGTACCTAAGGTTAATAATAGAAACAGACGCAATCATTAAGTTCATTCTACTTGAAATTTGAAGCTCGATTATGGCAATGTCTAAGTGTAGGATAATATTTTTAAGTTCTGAAAAATCACAGCTGCACATAACATCATTAAGAAGGGCCTTAAATAGCAATAAAAAGTATGTGTACTTAAATCTCCTCTGAAAACAAACGTTTTATTGTACAGAAATACAGCTGGTGTTCTCTTTATAAGAATCCAGTTACTAAATTCCTCCAAAATACTCTGCTTTATGCGGTTTGGGGTTTAAAGTCCACAATGCAAGTGTGAACAAAATTAAAATAGAAAGCCTGCATCAGATTAAGTTATTGGTGATTCTACCTTCTTTTAAGATAAAAATTAATATTTTCTTTTATCAGACAAATCGATATATCCACCCACAATTTAATGTAGAACAATGTAATGCTATTGGATATATGGGGCTTATTTACAGTTAAAAGCTAAATCTGATCCTCCCTGAGTTACAACTGGGATTAGTAAGTCCGATATTTGATATCTGCTGATAATAATGGATTCCGACCTACAGTGTTGCAAAACTCAAAAGAAGGTAAAATTAAAGTAAGTTACCATGAGTATAAACGTTGACAGTTTCATTGTGGAGGAAAAAAAGGCTCCTCAGGCATTCCGACAAATTGTAATTGACCCTGTAGCCGTACAGAACATACTTGTTAAAAGCCAAGTGTGGAGGCACTTGTGAGATATTCTTCAGTTTTGGGTAGTTTTCCGTCTTCATCCTTAAAGAAAGAAAAAGATTTTCGTTTAGTCATGTCTCAAGTATGTACCAACAGAGGCTTTCCATATGAAATAACGCTTTAGATCTAATGCTGTATGTGACGTTATTTGATAAAATAAATAAAAATCCACTCCACATTTGGTAAGTATATCATATTTCTTTAAATTTTAAAAGAAAGCTTAATTTTGCAAGACTTGGTTTTACATTTAAAAACAAAATAAATTTTTTATTCTTTTCAAAGATATTGTCTACTATAGATACTTAAAGCAATTGAAAAGGGATATATTTAGCTGGTGGTGCTACAGCTTAAATCTAAATCTTTACTATGGGGATTAGAAACTTTAAATTCTCTCTGTTTTTAATTTTATTTATGATAAAATATAAATGTCAGAATTTGAAGCTCTACTTTCAGACTGAAAAATAGGCAGGTCAAGCAAAGAAATCAACAAAACAATATTTCAACTCACCCGCAAAATAGGTCTGACCTTAGTTACTTTCAACTTAAGGCCTTAGTATATGAATCCTTTCACAATGTAAGGTGTACTAAGAACGTTAAGTATAGTTGTGCAGTTTGCGCATAACTGGAAATCAACTGTTTTCTTAGTTACCATAATATTCTAAACTGATAGTAATAATAGTCTAAACATATTTCTGTAATCTTTGTTTTGCCTTTTTGCTAAGTTTCTGAGAAGCTTGCCCCCAAGACCAAGCTCCACACTGGGACAAATGTTGATCAATAATGTTTCTATGCAATGGGTGATGGTGTTTTCCAGGACAGCATGGGTAAACCTCGACAACATAGGTTTTAAGTGAGGGTAATTTGGTTTTAAAACCGTTTTCTAAACCTTTGAAAAAGACGTTTCTGCATTTAAAGAAAATGTGGTAAGAATGTGTGATAACAGGGTGCCACAAAAAAGTGGCGAGAGCAAAGATATATTGAAAACAGGGAATTAATTATTTAATTGAGTTAATTTACATGTCAATAAATACACTAATTAAGATGGAGATCCTAAGAAACTAATAACTTTATGGCAAAGATAAATTAATTCATAAAGAAAAATCGCTTAGAAACTATTTACTTTAAGGTACGTTTTTGCCAACGATCAATACCTTAAATTTCTGTTGGTTCAAGCGAAGCCCAGCTTTAACCTGGATGAATTTTAGATTTTTGAGAAAAGGTTTCGAGTTGGCAATAGAAGGTCAAACACAAGCAATGGCATAGGCAGAAAATAGGTCAGTAAGGTACACTTGTGGACTATAAAGTCCTTGTTCAGTGCAAACAGTAACTTCTACCTAAATGTCATGTTCATTCCCACTACATAGCCCAGAAAGAACTATGATAAATAAAAATGTAGCATGGTTTAGGTTTGTACGATCGAAGAGTTAACCACGGTAGAATTTTGTTTGCTATCAAAAACAAAAAAGTGTACTGTGGGAGAAAACACAAAAAACCCCAAATTTACAATTTCTGTTTAATTGCTATATGTAAAAAAACCCCAAGGTTCACTTACTATGGACAAAATAAACGCATTCGTGAAGTGAATAAAGGATAGCAGTAAGGCTTCCTTTGTTGATGAGGTGGTCTGGGTAAAAAAGCAATGCGAAAAGATTGATTTTATGGTGAGACAATCATTGGAAAATCGACTTTTTCAATATTTGGAGTATCTCTAAAATCTTTTGTTCTGAAAATTAAGAACCTATTGAAAAGTTTTGTTAAACACAGAATGAGTGAAACCACTTTGTAGATCGACTTCGTTTTCCCCCTCTGATTAAATGATTAGCATGAGCTCTTTTGGTACATAGTAGGAGAAAAATAGTGAATTTGGTATAGGGAAATCAGGAAAAATACTAGTCTTGAGCTTCTTGGATCCCGTTAAAGCTTTGCCATATTTTGGTTTACTAATTGGAATTCTACGGAAAGTTTTGGAATGAATTCCATCACAAACAGGGTCATTTGACTTTTTTCATTTCTGAAAAGTATTTTAAAGCATAATTTTCAACCGAAAATACTCTGCTTTGGAGAATCTGCATTGTTGCGAAGGGAGGTTAGACTGGCATACTTATGACTATCAAGATAGCACTATTTTACCTGCTTTCGTTTTGCTCTTTTGTTACGTCGACTTATTAAGTCATTAATATATTTTACTTCATTGATGGTAGGTGGAGAGTGCTAGGCCGCTGTGGCGACCCCTGAGGGAAAAGACGAAAGAAGAAGAAGAAGAAGAAGAAGATGGTAGATTCATTATTTTGGGTAAACTGAAATATATGAGGTCTGAACTTTGACTGCAATTTTGGGTATCTGTATGCTTTCTTATAACACATACACCTGAAGCTTTCCTTTTTTTCCACCGTATTTTTAACTTTGCAGTTAAAATTTTTAATGTGCTTTTTAACAACGTAAGCTATCGATGCTTTTAAAAGCTCAATAAACGGATTGTTAACGCTCCAGATTCTGTATAGGTTTACTTCTTTTCAATTACCTACTGTACTTGTATCGGAGGAGTTTCTTTAACTGTCTTCAGTTTGTATTAAAGGCAGACCCTATTGATAATAATGAGAATTCAATGCTTTGACTTAGGAAGAGGTGGTTGAGAGAGAGTGTAAACTTGCAGAGGGGGGGGGGGGGGTGTCGTCTTTAGCTAAGATGATAGAATTTTGGCTGCAAACTGTATATTAAAACTATCTATATCGATTTCAGAAGAATAAGGTAGAAAGAAAAAAGGAAAGAGAAAACAAAGGACACACATATTCTCACTACATCGTACGTCTTTTTGCTTAGTGGGAATAACTCTACTAACAACTGTTATACTCTTTGGAAACAATATTTTAAAGACAGAAGGTGACTGATTTTGTATGTTGTTAAATAATACCTACATCGGTCTTGTACGAGCTAGGCATTTTAATGTTTCGATTACATTATTGATCACTTTTGAGACTCATATTCTAGTGCTGGAGAATATATAAAACAAAAATTGCGATACCGAACAAATGGCTACCAAGAATGCATAGAAACGAGAATTCGTTTAACCATGAAATGTTTTTTGCAATTTTCAACAACACGTATGTCAAGGTTCTCACAGCTATATTTTCAGTGAATGAATTGCTCTTAGACACTCAATGTTACATTCCTACACTGCTTAATACGTTGTGAGTTTGCTTTGTGCCCTTAATGTACTAAGTGTGAAGGTAACAGGTAATTTAGTTTTTAACTGCAATTTCCCTCTGGATGGCATTAAGATAGAAATCACTTTGTCTCAAGTTTACCTGAGGTATTGTTACAATTTTCTAAGAAAACAAAATAACTAAACCAGTCTTGGAAATTAACGGTCATTGTTGCAACCTCAACTAAGTAATCATAAATGAAAACATTTTTAAATACTTCATCAACAGGTGTATACAGAAAAGGCCATTAACAAGGTCAAAAATTATTTCCCACCCAAACTGCGCATACATTTTACCTTAAAATAAGATTTTGTCCAAAGGAATAAATATTTTACATCCGTATAAACTCCTTAGTGAAAAAAACACATTTCATTCAGGTTCACAAATGCTAAGCAAAGAAATTCAATTAATTTTTATCACATCATGGCTTTCTCTAGAATAAAGAAATTTCTCATCCAAGAACCAAAAAAAATGTGTATAAGACATTGACAAGACATGTCTGTTATCAACGTTCTATTACGTCTTTTAGTATAATGAGTTCATATGAAAATTTTAGCTCTTTCAATTTCGCTTTTGCAATTTTGTACAGTAAGTATTTTTAATTAACTTCTGACATGTTCCCCATCGGGTTCTTTTAAAAACTAATGGGAAATCCTCGACCATTACTTTTAGAGCCCTGATGAGCGGCTTTAATTTATTTTTCACTAATAAGTTGGCAAAAATAACAAACCCCTTATTCACTCCTATTCCATGCATAATACAGCTATGAATAGAAAATAAATCATCTGTACGTTTTCATGTTTTATTTATCAAAGTAATTCAAACATTAAAAAAGTATTTTTGAGCTAACTTGACAAAGACAAGAACGGTGGTATATTAAGCTTCTAAAAACAAAAGTTGATTAAAAAAAAAGGTTGACCAGAACAGATTGCGAATTCTTTTATGGCGATGAAGTCGGAAAAACAGAACGCGGAGTTTGTTGTTTCTGAAGGTCGTTTCCTTATCCGAGAGGAATTTTTATCATCCGTTTTCATTTTAACAGTAGAAATAGCCCTTACATTAAAAGTATGATGACTAAAAGGAAAGCTATGAAACCCTAATAGAGAAATCACTGTAAATTCAACATTTCAAGTCCTCGAAGAGAAGGTACAAGGTCGTACCTTTATCCGAGAGAAATTTTTATCATCTGTTTTCATTTTAACAGTAGCAATAGCTCTTGCATTAAAAGTATGATGACTTAAAGGAAAGCTATGAAACCTCAACAGAGAAGTCACTGTAAATGCAACATTTCAAGTCTTGAAAGAGAAGGCACAAGGTCGTTTCCTTATCCGAGAGAAATTTTTATCATCTGTTTTCATTTTAACAGTAGCAATAGCTCTTGCATTAAAAGTATGATGACTTAAAGGAAAGCTATGAAACCTCAACAGAGAAGTCACTGTAAATGCAACATTTCAAGTCTTCAAAGAAAAGGCACAAGGTCGTTCCCTTATCCGAGAGAAATTTTTATCATCCGTTTTCATTTTAACAGTAGCAATAGCCCTTGCATTAAAAGTATGATGACTTAAAGGAAAGCTATGAAACCTCAACAGAGAAGTCACTGTAAATGCAACATTTCAAGTCTTCAAAGAAAAGGCACAAGGTCGTTCCCTTATCCGAGAGAAATTTTTATCATCCGTTTTCATTTTAACAGTAGCAATAGCCCTTGCATTAAAAGTATGATGACTTAAAGGAAAGCTATGAAACCTCAACAGAGAAGTCACTGTAAATGCAACATTTCAAGTCTTCAAAGAAAAGGCACAAGGTCGTTCCCTTATCCGAGAGAAATTTTTATCATCCGTTTTCATTTTAACAGTAGCAATAGCCCTTGCATTAAAAGTATGATGACTTAAAGGAAAGCTATGAAACCTCAACAGAGAAGTCACTGTAAATGCAACATTTCAAGTCTTCAAAGAAAAGGCACAAGGTCGTTCCCTTATCCGAGAGAAATTTTTATCATCCGTTTTCATTTTAACAGTAGCAATAGCCCTTGCATTAAAAGTATGATGACTTAAAGGAAAGCTATGAAACCTCAACAGAGAAGTCACTGTAAATGCAACATTTCAAGTCTTCAAAGAAAAGGCACAAGGTCGTTCCCTTATCCGAGAGAAATTTTTATCATCCGTTTTCATTTTAACAGTAGCAATAGCCCTTGCATTAAAAGTATGATGACTTAAAGGAAAGCTATGAAACCTCAACAGAGAAGTCACTGTAAATGCAACATTTCAAGTCTTCAAAGAAAAGGCACAAGGTCGTTCCCTTATCCGAGAGAAATTTTTATCATCCGTTTTCATTTTAACAGTAGCAATAGCCCTTGCATTAAAAGTATGATGACTTAAAGGAAAGCTATGAAACCTCAACAGAGAAGTCACTGTAAATGCAACATTTCAAGTCTTCAAAGAAAAGGCACAAGGTCGTTCCCTTATCCGAGAGAAATTTCTATCATCCGTTTTCATTTTAACAGTAGCAATAGCCCTTGCATTAAAAGTATGATGACTTAAAGGAAAGCTATGAAACCTCAACAGAGAAGTCACTGTAAATGCAACATTTCAAGTCTTCAAAGAGAAGGCACAAGGTCGTACCTTTATCCGAGGAAAATTTCTATCATCCGTTTTCATTTTAACAGTAGCAATAGCCCTTGCATTAAAAGTATGATGACTTAAAGGAAAGCTATGAAACCTCAACAGAGAAGTCACTGTAAATGCAACATTTCAAGTCTTCAAAGAGAAGGCACAAGGTCGTACCTTTATCCGAGGAAAATTTCTATCATCCGTTTTCATTTTAACAGTAGCAATAGCCCTTGCATTAAAAGTATGATGACTTAAAGGAAAGCTATGAAACCTCAACAGAGAAATCACTGTAAATGCAACATTTCAAGTCTTCAAAGAGAAGGCACAAGGTCGTACCTTTATCCGAGGAAAATTTTTATCATCCGTTTTCATTTTAACAGTAGCAATAGCCCTTGCATTAAAAGTATGATGACTTAAAGGAAAGCTATGAAACCTCAACAGAGAAATCACTGTAAATGCAACATTTCAAGTCTTCAAAGAGAAGGCACTTTCAATGAAACACTTCCTTGCTTAGCTCTGTTTTCAAGTTTAAAAAAGCTTGAAAGTACGACGAGTGACACTATTAACAGATCACTGTTCAGAAGGGAAAAATATTAAATTTACATTACCAATACTTTTAAAGAACACTGTATTTGATCTCCTTTCAGCTTATTTTCCTCCTCACCTACCAGTTTACAAAACAGTTTTCATAATGCCTCTATCCGCTTATTTGACTGACATTGTTGTTAGATAAAGAAAAGTTACTCTAAACCAAATTATTAAAGGTGAAATTGTAATTTTTTAATAAAGGTAATGTTTACTGCAAGCATGCGCATGCTTAAAGAGTTTCATATTTTTTCACACAGCTTCGAATTCGTTAAAAAGCTAACTCTTGGGAGACAAAATTTTATTTTCAAATGAAAATGAAATTGCTACTGGCACATTTCGTCATCAGAAACTATTTTGAGGTCACTACAAAGTTGAATAATAATTGTAGTTGTATTGTCTTCTTTAATAATTACAATTAAGTAGTAACCAGAGAAGGTACTAAAAAGCGTGAAATAAAATCAAAAAGTACATTTTAGAGCCCAGAATTTAAACCTCTGTGAAATTTTAAATCCAATTTGTATTCTTTTAAGTTTCGTGAATAACAAAAAGAAAACTTTTATATTACCTGATGTGCTCCTACTTTTAAACCAAGATATCCTTAAGAAAATTGTATGTTCTAGAAAGTATGCTGTATTATAGCTATCAACAGACCATATTGGAGGTGAATAGCAATTATCGTCTCTACTTTTAGCCATGTTTTCAGAAAATTAAGTAAATTTTATTGTACTTTGTAATTGTAACTTGTAAAAGTATTTGCTGAAACAAACAATAAACCACTGTAAAAAGGTGTGCAGCAAAACATGTTTTTAAGCTGCGACAATAGCGTAGTAAATGCAAACATAAGTGGGTAGGTAGATCTGTTTGTTTGTGTACATATATGTGTATTTGTTCTAGTGTGGTCAAGTGCTACGTACTCACCTTTCAGGGTTAGATCGAAAGAAACTAGGTTCCTTCATAACCTAACAGTCTTCCTATAATTGTACTCAAGCGCTAAATACTCATGCTGTTTGGGTTTTTGCTACTACAAATTACAGGAACTACAACGGAATTCATTTAGTTGCAGCTTCCACGTAATTTACTAATCTAAATCTCACATTTAATTCTAAAATATGGTCAGTGACACGACTAAAAATTACAGTAGAGAGAAACATTAATATTTTCATTCTAACTGATTTTATCTAATATGAAGTGTTACTAAATATCTACTTCCATCTTTGTTACTTAGGTGTTCTTGTTTTGTATCGTTCCAGATACTGTAAATGTATGCTGTATGTGTTGCCAATGTATGCGGAATTCTTCAAGCTGCAGTTAGGAACTTTAAGCCTTTAGCCTTGTTTTATACTTACGTCAATATCATTTCGATATTTAGCCCGGGAGGTTTTAAAAGCAACAAAATCTACATAGCTTTAATTTTCTACGATACGTTACCTTTTGGTAGCTCGAAGAGGCAGATGGTTTAATAGCATACTCATTAAAATGAAACATAAATCTATTAACTAGTTATCGGTTATAGAAAGCGTCGCATAGATAAAACAAGCTTGCGAGCACAGAAAACTGGTACAAAAGAATTTTTCCGGAATAAAACAATGTTATGACAAAAAATTCAACTTTGATCTTATTAAAAGGTATTTGAATAACAATAGCTGATTTACTGACTATTCAAATTTTGACTATTGTTGGGTTATCTTTATTGTTTCTGGCGTCAATATAATGAGTAGATCCAGTCAGACATTGGCGTCTTCAGGAATGAATCCTCATAAGAAAGGTTAAATATCGATTTACTAAGGTTGAACTACATAATTAAGCTGGGTTCTTGCTGAGAAGCTAAGGTTTGAATTAAAAATATATTATCGCTAAATCTGAATATCAGGATTATATGTGTTTGCGAGTGCTGGATTAAAAACCAGTTGGACTTCAAGACCCGAGATGGTTTTAGGAACGTTTGATATCATTTTCTCTCACACCATTGTTTCCCTGAGAATTCAATACTCATTCTTCTTTACCTTTCATTACTAATATCACTCTTTATCTTACGCTTCTCAATAATTTCAAGTTTCGTGTTAAAAAGGGCTCTTTTCAGATCCATTTTTTTGCTTGCAACATCTGCGCTTTCAAATAGTGCAAAGCTTGATTTTTCCTATTTTTAACCATTTACCTGGTATCTTCAGCTTGCATTAACAAACTCTTACAACCAATACTGCCCTATATCAAAATTTCGTCAACCTATTTTGGTCTTTTGCGAAAATAAGACATTTCGAACGTTCTCTGATTCGAAATGAAAAGAAGGTGACAATTTTTAAAATAACTGAATTGTTTATCGAATAAGTAATTTTTAATAACGTTGAGACCTTTTGTGTGTGTTTTTAGCATATTAGCATATTTCAATTCTGTTATGAAGGAGATTGTGGTACAAAGGTAGTCTGTAAAACCAGTAATTACAAATTTCTAGCTGAAGATAACAATGCGAACTCATCTATTCAATAATAAATAATGACAGGGCATATTATGCTAATCAATTTGGATAACTTTACAAAGTCTTCTTGGGAAGACTTGTAGAGAAAATCAAATTAAAAACATTATCTAGATTCGTTATTATTCTATGCTTGGGATGCCTGTGGTGTATCCACAAATACTTATGTCAGCGGACTCTTACATCGAGCCGTCCTGTTTTATTGCATTGCAATTAGCGTGCGGTTTTCTCTGATTAAATTGTTGCGAAGAACATGAAAAAAAGCCTTACAAACGAGGTAAATGTGTCATGTTCTTCGCAACAAGACTTACTAATTCAGAGTCAAAAAATTGAGATAGAAGAATTAAAGTCTGCATAATAGGCATTGCATCAATATAAGCTGCTGGTAACAAACTATCGATGTTTATAAGTTAAGTTCTTGCTTTGTCAATTGAGACTCGCCCATCGCAAACGAAGTTGCTGGCAAGGGTCTTGTTCAAAGAATGGTTTAAAAAACATGATTGAAAGTTTGCTTTTAAAGAAAGATACACTCCATATCTGATTAACAAATATAATGAACAAAGTCATGCTTTTGCAGGAAATACAAATTTTGGCTTAATGTGAAATTTGTTCTGTTGGCGAAAATATCACGAACTGTTTCTCCAAAGCATTGCTATAAGCTATTAGACAGAAGGTAACCACAGCTTTGGTAAAAGTCATTTTTATTATGTGCAAGATGTTGTTAATAATCACTAATTACTTGGTTAAACGACATTCCAGAACATAGTAATGATGCTGGAATATTCGATGACCACATTAGATGATGATGATGATGATGGTGATCAGATCTCAAAGTAATTGCCACATTTCTAAAAATAAGTCATACTCATGGTTACATATTTGTCGATCACAGTAATAATTTTGGAGATGCTTCCCCTTAGTTAATCAGAGAAAAAATAAGCTTTTTCATGACCCTCAGTTCTTGTAAAGGTAGTGTTTATTTTGGACTGATAGAAATATAGTTCACCAAGGGGAAAAATATTTTTATAAATAAGTTAAATGGTTAACAAAGCAGTTATTAGGTTCTGATTTCTTTGAAAAGTCAAAAACTTTTTCTGTTGCAACAGATTACTTCTAACTAATAAAGCACTTGCTTTTTTCGTT
This sequence comes from Morbakka virulenta, assembly GCA_003991215.1. NCBI lineage: Eukaryota > Metazoa > Cnidaria > Cubozoa > Carybdeida > Carukiidae > Morbakka > Morbakka virulenta. The sequence goes on along the minus strand of RDPX01000036.1, from coordinate 3,468,894 downwards.
TTTTTTGTTAAAAATTTCTTTGCCTAGTATCTTTTAAAGAATTATTATTAAATAATTTGAATCTGGTTTAGAATTACATAAATTTGTCATTGGACCCTACGATTTTTGGCCACCTAATCAAATGGAGAAGTAGATAAAGTATAAAAGTTAAAAGTAAGGTAGAGTGCGATTGATAATTCAACCATTTTACGAATAAAAGTCATCCAAGAGAAGAAACGCTACAAAATGTATCCTAGCGCTTGTCAATTCAGACTGGTATATTACCATAATAAAATTTTTATTATATAAGTTTCCATAATTATTTAACTACTGGCGATTGCTGCTGGCTACTCATTCCCTTTGACAAGTTCGTTTAACTCCAAGTATCGGTTGCCACAAAGAGCCAAAAAACAACACTTTCTGACAGTGCCAAAATACTTGATGCAACACTTCTTCTCATAACATGTGTCATGTGCCACCAAAAGAATGGAAATTAGCAGTCATATATAACCATTTCGATCGACTCCTACATCCATGATTCTACTAGCTCTCTCTCTCTCTCTCTCTCTCTCTCTCTCTCTCTCTCTCTCTCTCTCTCCCCCACACACACTTAAAACAAAAAATATGCAAAACAACACATATCTGAAAAAAAATCTTTAAAGGAAACCATGATAAAGGAATTGGACACCGATTCTCTGTAGACCTGTAGACGATGTCTAGCTATCTCTTTCACGTCTGTATCAAGTACACAGGGATTTGTTGTTACAGTTTGTAGTGTTCCTAAATTTACTTGACTACAGAACGTCGCCAATGCAAATTGAGAATAAAATTAGGCCAAATTGATAACTAGAGTGCTAATAGATGTAATGCTTAACTATGGCGAGACACCACTCCCATGCAAAATTACATCAGTAATTTGTATGTAAAAATTTGAAAGATTTGAAATTTTTCATTGAACCAATAATTACTTCAGATATACGACGAAGACAACTCAAACCAAAATGATTACAAACCCCAAACATAATATATAAAAAAAGTAAATACTTGATGTCTCAAACAAAACACAGTTTTTAGTTTTTCGATGCATGCCACACGTACATATTTATGTACATCTAAGCATCCAATATTGTCTAATACGAGGGAAAATATTAAAAGAATCAAAATTATCTTCAGATGAAGAAGATAATATAAAAAATATATTGGTATTGGGCTTTCAAATTCCTGAAGTGCATATTTTCTTATGAAATTTGATGAATTTTAACCATAAAATCTGGCTAATTATATGTTTCTACTGCATCTATTCTAGATCAGCTAATGGCAGAAAAGGTAAAAATAATAGATGCAAGAAATAGTAACAAACCTGAATATGGCTGAAGAAAGTTATGAAAAAGGGTTTTTTTGGCTATGAAATATCAAATATAAACTTTAGGAACAGTTAGAACTGGGTAAAGACAGGTACATAGGTCTTTTTTGTTCTTTCCTGAATAAATATCCTACCTTGGTTACATTGATAATATCGAGCATATATATATATATATATANTTCTTATGAAATTTGATGAATTTTAACCATAAAATCTGGCTAATTATATGTTTCTACTGCATCTATTCTAGATCAGCTAATGGCAGAAAAGTTAAAAATAATAGATGCAAGAAATAGTAACAAACCTGAATATGGCTGAAGAAAGTTATTTTTTTGGCTATGAAATATCAAATATAAACTTTAGGAACAGTTAGAACTGGGTAAAGACAGGTACATAGGTCTTTTTTGTTCTTTCCTGAATAAATATCCTACCTTACATTGATAATATCGAGCATATATATATATGGAAGGAGGTTCCTGTTCATTCTACTGAAATTTTATCAGAAAATTGTTTGTATCCCTTGTTGTTACGACAGCTATTTAAAAATTACTTTGGTCATGGAAACTTTATTAAATACAAAATCAGGAATTGATAGCAAACACGGCTAGGATTAAAAAGCTAATGATAAAATTATATGCTAGTAATACCATACGTAAACTTTCCTATGGAAATAGTTAGAATTAATTCAATTGAAGTATACAGCTTTGTTTGCTTGTTAGTTTTTAGAAATTTCAACACCAACTCAGTTTTTTGATCAACTAAGTCATATGCAAAGAAATGGTCTTCCTTCTTAACATGAATTATTTTCTAAGGTTTTTTGAATCTTGTGTTTTTACCTCACCTATTTTAAATCATTCTACTTATGGAAGCTACAGTTAGAAGAGACCATGCTTTCACCACGCCTAATTTAGATTACTTCAGTTAAAGAAACTGCAATAGGAAGAGAATCTAGGAACGATATTAAGAAACTGATATAAAAAATACCCATGGAAACTGTTTAATAACTAAAAAAACGTAAACTATAAGCTTTCTCATGGGAATAAATTCAATGTTTGATATGGTTTATAGTATTTGTGCGTTCATTTAAAGATATACATAAATGTGATTCCGTTGATAATAAACAGCAGGTTGTAAATAGGAATTTCGACCTAGGGGTTCTTTCTAAATAAGTTCACTTGTGTTCAAGCTACTGATAAACCTAACTGACCATTATTGAGCTTTGTTGAGTGCTCGGCAACTTTAGTGAGCTAATCTGACCAGCACAACAGGAACGTAAAATATCAAGATCGTTACTACTAGCAGTCAGTTTACTATTGTTTAATAAATTGGTCGTTCACTAAAGTCAACGATAAACAGAACGCAGTTATTATGTTTAAAAAGTACGTCCATGCCCAACACAAATAATTAAGAAACGCTAAATTTTTTGTGGCTATCTTTCTTTTAACAAGAAATGTATGTGAAAAGTGTTAATCATTGAATAGAAGATTCCATCTGCGGTGAATGTAAATGAAAATTAGATGCAGGTGAACAAATTATTCTAACAATGAGATTTTATTGAAATACAGGTAATATAAAGCAGGAAGATAAGTTTGTTAAGTTTTTGCTGTATCGGCAATAAGTCTGAAGTTGTTCTCTCGAGGTTTACAAAAAAAAATTCAAGTTAAGATTAAATTTACAACAGGCCAATGCTGAAAACTAGAATGACGCAACGTAATATTGACATTATTAGCTTGTTTTATTTACAGTTAGAAAGCAAATTGTCAACCTACATTTACATATGATAGCTGTATTTCAAAAATCTTTACCTACTTGTTTGTGTTTTATTCCGTCTTTAAGATGAGACGTTTCTAGGAATCAATGAAGCTTTCTCAGAGCTGAGGTGGCTCTGGGTCTACTGGTGTGAAGCATCAATGCTATTTATCCAGAAAGGTCGAAAAATTCATTTCTGGCTCTTCATTAATAATTTATCGATAGAAAACGGCTGACAGAGGGAGAAAACATTAAACATGGAGCCAGCTTGTACTACTAATAACATAAAACAGTCAAAATAATTATGTTTATTCTAAACAAGAGGATCTATCTATTTGTCCTTGAATGAAATAAGTAGAATTTGGGTTGGTAATATTTGGATATAGCTAAATTTACATTTAAATCGTACATGGCCTTAAGAGTGCAAAGGTTAGAGCAACAAACATGTTAGGCAGATTATACGAAATAAAAGAGCTTTCTTTACAGATGCTTATTTATTTAAACTACTGAAAACAAATCCTTAATTTAAGGGGACATCTGATTGCAAAATATAGAATTCACTGTGTATTTTTCTCATATACTTAGGTAAACATCAAATACCGAAGAAACTCCTCAAAAAACCAAAACAAATAAATTTTTTAATTAAAAAAAAAAAATATATATATATATATTGTACGTAAGGATATACATAAGGTAAAAACATGTAATTTTATTAGGCTATGTTTTTATTTCTCTACATGAACTTGTAAACCTATTGACTACAATATCAATCTGAGTTGAAAAGGCTAGTTAAAAGCATAATACATCATTTGCATTGCAATTTAAGTTAGCTTTCTGATTCTGTGTTTGAATACAGGGACACGCAGATGTATATTTATACATATACGTATGTATATACATATACGTATATATAGACTTATACTTATATATACATATACGTATATATAGACATATACTTATATATACATATACGTATTATAGACATATACTTATATATACATATACGTACATATATATCTATATATATATACAAATACGTATATATATATTTGTGTGTATATACTGAGACAGAAAAGCATATTAAATTTGAAGGTGAACAATTTATTGATTTATAGTGTTTGTAACTAGACATTTCAATTCAGGTCCGGCTGGCATGATAAAATAAGCAAAAAAAAAAACATGGAGAAAAAACTGACGGTAAAAAACACGAGATGTCAAAATCTTAAAAAAATCCAATAAACCAGAAATTAACGCCACAAACAATCACAATAATGGTAGATAACAACAGTAATAATTAATACAGGCAATGGTAAGGTATAGTTTTAACCACAAAAGAGGATTAAAGGGCAGTTAGGTTTTACAAATAAATAAGCTTTTGATTACATAAAGTTTTGTTTAGAATCTCAAAATTACGATATATCTGGCATCCTTTCGATATATTTACTTTACTTTATTTAAAGAATTTTATAGAGAAAAAAGTTTGGGCTGAAAAGTCTTCTTTTCACTTACAGTAGATAGGGTCATTTTAGTAGTCCAATTTGTTAATAGTTCAGTTTTATTATTATAATTTGATTTATTAATTTTTAATCAACTCATAAAGACAACTCAGTACACTTTAATAGTTAGACGTTAAAACTATAGGCCCCTGTCGCTGTAATACATGACTTATTGTCTGTGTCTTCGTCCTTTATTTCTCAAGTAATCTTAGCCTTCTGAATTCCCGAGCCAGAGGAAAGAGCATCTGCTCAGTTCCTTTTCTTTCTTTCTATTTATATAGTGTTCTTCTTTATTAATTGCAACAACAGTAACGCAATCAAAAGATAGCTCAGCATCACAGCAAAGGAATCAAAAGCTAGTAGTAGGATTAATCTTCCTCAAGATATATGCTTCGATGTTATGCATAGTTTTTTTAATTTTAGTTAACAAAACTCATTGTACTTACGAAGTTACGGAAATTTCAGTTATCTTTCAATCTTCTCACTACTGTAAACAATAAAACCCAACAATTTTACACTCATCTATGGAGAACCCTATCTGGAGAATCATATCTATGGAACATTCCATCCATGGAGAATCGAATCCATAGAGAACAAGACTATCCATGAACCATTCCATCAGTAGAGAAGCCAATCAAAAGCTGACACTTCTCTAGATAAACTTAAATCTTATGCGTGATGATTTATAAACGTTGTCCATCCGGTTTATGCCCACCAACTCAAAAGTAAATATCCAAATCTGAAGGCGTGTAGATTCATTTTAGTTAAACTACATTCTCATTCTTTAATTGCAATCTACGGGTTGGGAAGTTAAAACAGAAAAATACTTAACTAATATCAAAAATACATCTCTATTTACTAAAGACTCTACATTAAAATGAAACTGCTTTTAATGAAATACTTTAAGTAATAAATTGCGCAAGTGAAACTTTCTCGCAGGATAATAGTAATATTCTTGGCAGAGAAACAGTTTTTAGCCTGGTGTTTTACTCTTCCTTTTAATCTTCTGATGTAAGGACTGGGTAGTCACTTGGTTAAAAAATGAATTGGTATTTGCTGCAGAAGGTTGCTTTAGAATACAGTAGTTAAGGTAGAGAGAACAGTACCATGATAGATACGAAAAGAAAAAATTCACGGAAGCAACTTGTTCACCATCACTGATTCTAAGGTCCGCTTCAACAAATAGATGGATGTGTACACTATATAACTTTAGATATATATGCATAGGCATTCTTAATTCCTTTTTACCATTATTAAGTACCTGTAATAAAAGGGATGTGAACTAGTAAAGTGAATTAAGAAAATTAAACTGAACTCCTGAACAAGTAGTGATCTTTAGGTGAAGACCTAATGACCTAACAAAAGGGTAGCTGATGCAGTTTTGGGATTTCAGCTCTTTGTTAAGTCATGTATGGGTTTCAATCAGCTTATAGTTCAACTTACATGCTAGCACAATTAAGTAAGTATCCACACATCAACTATGGTGAATCCTGATGAAAGCCCAAGATTTGATTCAAAATAAGCCTAATATTTCGGAATCGTTTTATACCTTAGGTATTTTGCATTTGACGTCATTAAGAAGCTTAAAATCTGGGTGTGATTGAAAGATTTATTTTTTATAGACTGACGTTGAAATTTTATTTAAACTCAATTTATACCATTATTTCACTACAGAATATAAAAATTCGTTAATCTTTTCAGTTGTAGGATTTTATTATTTCTATGAGCCCTTGAATACGTAATTTTTAAACGTTTTTCACAATAATACTTTCTGTTACTTTGATATAAATTAATTGTCTTAGAAAGTCATATGTAAAGGCACCATTTTCCAAGTCTCTTAATGAAATCGGTCAATTTTCTTGGAAAGTACTGTATAAATTATTATAACTTCAAAACTTAAGGTTAAGGCTAGCAGTCCATTCAATAATGTTTTAAATCCTTCTCAAAATAAAAACTATCTAATACCCCTCTTGATACTGTAAAAATGCCTCATTTTATGGGACCTGAAAAATTATCTAGCCTTTTTATTTGTTAAAGGACTCTTTCTGTTTTCTTTCTTTAGAGATACACACTTTTCCAACATTTTTCTATTTTTATATCAGGTAGTATTCGGTGCCTTGGATTGTAGTTGAAAAATCCATTAATGACTTCATGCTCTGCCATTCTAAAACAGCAACTATTCATTTTATTCCATTCATCCATAAAGAGATTTATTCGGTGTCCAGGGTCTTTTCCTGTAAATGTTACCAATTATTATATCATAATCTGTTGCTATGTGGTCTAAATATTAAAGTTTGTGCTTGCTTACAAACGGTAAGATCCTCAAATCTTGTATAACATTACCTTAAATCCATTGGTCAGACCCCCTTTTTTCCTTGAAGTTTGTTTAGATTCTTCGTAACACCTCAGCTAAAAAATTTGAACTTAATGTCAGTCCATACTTTTTAAGATCCAGCATTCATAGTCACACAACTGATTTACCTTTCCAGATATTTCCCATCTTATTGCTCGTCTTCTCGTTGTGAAATTAGAATTTTAACCTTCCTTGTTTCTCCCTTTTTCAAGAGTAAAACGTCATTTTCTCATATTCTGATTCAAAGGTTTTGATCGATACTATTGAATTTCGCACACAAAGAGCAATCCATAACTTTCCTTTTCCTCTCATACAATGTTAGTTATTTCTAGCGCCATAATGTTTAGGAGTTACACTTGACTATTTTAAGTTACTCTGGCTAACGCAGTACTCTCCAGTAGAATTATAGGAAAAGAAAATGACTCATTTATAGGTTTAATCCTGTCCTATCTCTATTGGTAAATTAGTTACCATGCCAATTTCACTACCTAAATTGACCTCTTTCCTGATGGTTATTGTTATGGCATTCTGGAAACCAAGGGCAACTCGATTAGATTCAATAATATTTCTGTTTGGTCTGCTCATTCTTGCTGTAGTCAAGAAGTTGGATAGTAACAGGAGAGCTTCGGACTTCCTATATGCTACGACAGTGCCTATTTAGATTAGGCTAGTAACTACAAAAGGTGTTACATTTTTCTACAGTCATAAACACATTTTCGTCAATTTTCTCTTGCTGTGTCACTTAAAGCCACGTTTTATTCGGAAAGAGATGCATACAGATAGTCTGCACGTTAACGCATCCTAGGAAACGCTGGTCGTCTCTGCTCATCCCATGACATCAGTAGGCCAACCTCTGTAATCACCTGCATTCTTTTACTCTACTGACAAATCTGATACATCCACCAATGCCTGAACATCAAAGTCGGAAGCATGGGTCCTTATCAGGACCGGCTTTGGCAGTAATATCCTTCAACATAGAGAGATACTCTGACGAGAAGGCAAAATTCATCTCACAGGCTGCCTGTGACTATGACATCATGTGCTTACAAGAAATCAACCTGAAGCACTACAGCAAACGACCGTCTATCACTGGGCTGAAACTTCTGGCTGAGATAAGGCATAAGAAATATGGTTCCGCCATTTTCTACAAACCAACATTGAGTATCGAAAGGCTTCATACTGAAACAGCCCCTGGCAATATAGAAAGCATTTCTGTCTGCCTCAAAGATGTTCTTATAAGCTCCATTTATAAACCACTTAATGAAGAATTTCCTACACCTAGAATCCCCATGCAATGCAAGAGAAAACATCACATTGTTATAGAAGATTTTAACTCCCACAATACACTCTGAGGTTACCAAGACAACGACCCCAATGGGGTGCTTGGTGAAGACTGTATGCCAGCTTTCACCCTCTGTCTGATTCGTGATAAAAAACTACCGAAATAATTCAATGGTGGATGCTAGAAAAGGGGATTATGACCCTGATCTCTCTTTCACAAGTGCGGGGATCGAAAATTTTTGTGAGAAGCAGGAACTTATCCCCATTTTACGATCCCAACATCGGCCAATCGTGAACATTATAAATGCTGTTGTTAAACCAGCAACTAAATCACCTAAGATGTGCTCCAATCTGAGAAAAGCCAATTGGGACCAGTAATCAAAGATCCTCGACGATCTTTTAAATGACACTGAATCAACACTAAAAAGCTGTGCAAAAATTTGTCAAAGCCATCAAGTAGGTAGAAAGAGTCCACATATCTAGGTGATGCAGAGATGGATATATAGCGGCCATCAGCAAATGTTCATCCAAATTGCTGGAGGAGTATGAGAAGCTGTACAACACAGACCCTTTCTTCGAAAACACACTGGAATTGCGAGAAGCTCTCACAGCCTTGATTGCCGAAGAAAGAGGAAAAGAATGGCAAGATCTAACTGAAAACACAAATATGACGAAGAACAGCAACAAGGCATGGTCAACCATAAAGTGCCTCAACACGGACAATGTTACTCCACCTGCAGTCACAAATGTCACATCGAACGAAGTAGCAAAACAACTTGTTACCAATGGCAAGTCAGGGCAACGTCGTAAGCCATCAAGTCTGCACCACTCCACTTTGCTACTGAAAAAGGACCAGAATTATTCGCTCACAACCAGACCTCTCATATTGGAGGAGGTCCTATCTGGACTAAAAGACCTAAAAGGAAGGCAAAGCCTGGGCCCAGATGACATTCTCATGGAAATGCTCACCCACCTCGGTGAACGAGAATTAAAGTGGCTTTTGGAAATGCTAAACCAATGTTTTTCCACATTGCATATTTCAACAGTATGGCGAAACGTCAAGGTAGTATCCATTCCAAAGCCAGGGAATGACCTATTGTCTCCAAAAAGCTACAGACCAATATCACTGTTATGTATAACATAAAAGCTATTCAAGAGACTGATTCTCAAAAGAATAAACCCACTGATAGAGGAAAACCTCACTAATGACCAAGCTGGTTTTCCTCCAGGCCGATGCTGCTCTGGACAACTTCTCAAGCACACTCAGCGTATCGAAGATGGGTTCCAACTCAAGCTCAGTACTGGTGCTGCTTTTGTTGATCTAACAGCGACATACGATACAATCCAACATCGATTGATGATCAAGAAAATGTACGACATGACGCAAGACTTTGCAGGGTGTTACAGAGTCTGCTAACAAATAGAAGGTTCCACGAGATCATGAATGACAACAAAAGTCGGTGGATCAGTCAAAAGAATGGGCTTCTAGAGGGAAGTGTTCTCTCTCGAATCTGCACTCCTGGAAATGACAGGGTATTACCAACTAACTCACTTGAAGCCAAACCCTAGTAAAACCAAGATATGCAGCTGCCATCTCAACAACAAGGCTGCAAAACATCAAGACTAGGGACACTGGAATGAAAAACTTCTGGAGTTCCAGCCACATTCAGTCTATCTTGGTGTTGCCCTCGATTGAACTCTGTTCTTCAAGAAGCATATCTCCAACGTCAAGGCAAAAGCGGACACTCAAAATAATCTTCTGCGGAAGTTGACCAACAGCTGGTGGGGTTGCTGAACCAAACACTATTTGTACCAAAGCACTATCACTACGTTTTTCCACTGCGGAGTATGCATGCTCTATATGGGAAAGATCTACCCATGCCAAGAAACTGGATGCAGCCCTCAATAAATCCTGTCGTATTATTACGGACTGCATTAAATCAACCTATGGGCCATGTCTCTACGCCATTGCTGGCATTGTTCCGCCCGAAATTCGGAAGGAAAGGATCAGCAAAGCTGAAAGAAGGAAAGTCGATGCAGACGAGTGGCAACCTCTTCACCAGCAACAACCTGGTCGAAAGCGTCTGCGATATAAGGCAAGCTTCCTGGACACCACTCAACATCTGAACCACGAGCCAAAAGAGGAGAGGGAGCAGAATTAGTTGGAACAGTGGAACAAGCATGGAGAGGGGCATTTTGCCTAGTGAAGAACTTGTCAGTGGAAATGGGGAAGATTGGATAGTATGGAAGACCCTGAATCGCCTCTGAAACGAAAATGAAAGATGCATGGCATCCCGCAAGAAGTGGGGGTTCACTACAACAGATACCTGCAGCTGTAGATCGGTGCAAACAATGTCCCACCTTATTAACTGGCCCATTGCACCAGGCTGCAAACCAGCTCACCTGGTGCCCCTCTCAGAGAAGGCTTTGAATCATGTACTTTTCCCGAGTACAAGAGTCTAGCAGAACAAGAAGAAAAAGAAGAATCAGGGAAAATATTCACCGTTCTACTTTCCTAGGCCTCATATAAAACCCTCTCGTGATCAAGATGCAGATCTATTTGAGTCGTTTAATGGAGCCTAACAGTTTCTTTCTGCTTGGGCAATAGAGTACCTGCTAGTTTTGGTAATTAAGGGGTATGTTCACACTTCCTAGACTTCCTGTGTCCTACCAAGGATATTTCCTCCACAAAACCTTAATAATTTCATTATTTTATGTTTCAAAATGACACTCAAGATCTGAAATTTTCGACGATATCAGAAAATGGCTATTGAATCCCGTGGCATTACTCACCGGATTTATGATTACCTTAGGCTCATAAAGTCCTCATGCTTAAGGGTTGGGGGATATGGACCTCAGTACAGATTATTACCAGTTTGTTTGGGGTCGAAATGGAATCTTTTTGATGTGAGGATTTTCTCCAGCAAGTTGATTAAATTTTAGAACGATCTGCTTGCTTTTCTCAAAATCTCATGATTCTTTTGCCATCAGGGTTTATAAGATGACAAAGGTAAATCAAAGTTTTTACTTGTGCTATCCCATCAGTGAAATTTTATTTGAATCGATAAAAAGAAAGGAAATTTTTATTATAATCATAATCTTGCTTGTTCCGTCATTCTGTCAAAGTAGAATTCGTTGCAAACCAAAGCATTTATGTTAATTTGGTTTGACAGATCTTCATATTTTCCACTAAAGAGAAGCATAATGTAGCTTTTTGGTCTTTTCTGTGTCCATATATATTCTTTGCGAAAGAACTATTGCACGAATGAAAGGGACTAGTTTTTGCTTCAACTAATAACACCGTATTTTCAGTAGCAACAATCCGTTTTGAGGAGGGAAAGCATAAAGCGGTTCGTATACAATGAGAACAAAATATTCTCTTGTTTTCTTGAGTATTACAAACGTACATTGTAATTTTTCCTCTGATTTGTGGTATTTGCTTAAATAATAAATAATCAACCTATTCAATCATACGACATAGTGGCGTCAGCAGATTTATTGGTGATACATTTTCCCTATATTGCAAAACACTTAATCCCTTTTAAAATTTTGACTTATAAGAATGAAAGTTAAAACGGCTGTTTTTAAGCCATAAATTCACATTTAGAACAAGAGCCAAAAATTTGTGGTCTGGGTCCATGTTATAAGTATACATTCTAGACATAATTTCTGAAATATGCGTATTAAAATTCTGATATAATTTTCAGGGGAAAAGATGTCAGGAAATTCTAGTTGACTTACCACCAATATATTATGAAAATTTATGATAATTTATGCCTTAATACGTTGGTCAAAGAGAAAAATAATAATTTTAACTGAAGTACCGGTATAATCATAAGTAGCTTTGACCCCAACTGAAAAAATGAAAATAATAAAAGAAAGTTTTTTTCTTGAAGTCTTTAAAGACTGACTATTGCTGTAGCAATAACATAAATGAGTAAATATGTTAAGAACGTATTTTACCTTATTTACGCGCCATAGCTCGAAGTGTTGCTAAGGGGAAAATTTTGAATATACTTCACAACGCCATAACAGTACATAAACAAATAAGTAACACTACAGAGGGAAATAAACACTACAAATAAATTTCTTTTTAACACTACAAGATTACTAATTCTTTCTACATGCTTTTTCTTTTTTAGTGTATTTCGACGTTACAAATCCTTCTTTTCTTTTCTTTTCTTTAAAGAAATATTCGATTTTGTATGCTACCTTAATTTACTATGGAATTATTTCAGTGCTTATTACTAACTACAGTATGTTAGTTTTCCTAGTCTTTTATTAAATAGTAACCACAAAAATAATCATATTGTAGTTAACAACAAAAGTGCTAGTCGTTTATATAGGAATTAAGATAATATACCTGATAAGGTGTACCCAGAGAAAAGATTTAATTGAGATATGTTGTCGGTGTTTTTCAATGCTATTTTTTAAATTCTTTATCATAATAGCCTTTCCTGCTAGTTTTAGGAAGAAGACCTATAAGGAAATATGAAAAATACACACCATCTTAATTTTCTTTCCCTCTTAGTCCCTGTTTTTTAACGTTTTTTCTAATTCGTAGCAAAAACGTGAAGCTACCATTAACCCTTAAGGCAGCGGCGTTACGAGCATTCCTGGATGGAGTATCACGCAACTATGACCTTGTAATCTACCTTTAGTTCCTTTTGATTGTTTGTCATAACCACGACTGGTGTTTACTATTTCTCAAAATTTATTCGAGTTTAAATAAACCATCTCGTCATTTCAGATAAACGAGACAGGTGCTGTGTTTACACTGTGTGAACCTTGGCTCTGAAATGTTGTTAATACAACATATCATCTGACAGTTTTCGCTTGAAAGTTAGAGCACAGCAGTTTTTACGTCTTTATTGAAAAGACACAGAGACGACAGGGAGATAACAGGCACCTCTAGTTTATTTTCTACGTTCACATAGCAAAGTCTATTTACCGCTGTATTGTGAGAAATGCTAGACAGGTGATCATACGGGTAGCTATTACCAATTATTTAAAGGCTTTAACCAAGATATCTGCAAAGCTGTGTTGCACCAAGGAGACGAAAGCAATATACATAGCCATGGAAACATAGGAAAGATTGGGACTTTTAATGTGATCAGTTCTGCATCGCCAGTAGTTCCTGAAAAAAAATCCAACAGGTTGTAGGGTTGGAAAAATCAATGATTGGTAAAAAATAATTTTTTTGAAAGAAATGAAAAAGTGAGAGTTGGGTTAGGAAAGAATAGTATTGGCAAGAGTAATGCATCAATCGATGCAATGAGTGGTAACACAATTTCTATCAGTATACAGAAAGATAAACTAATAACACATTAGAACAAGTATAACAGAGGTGATAAGTCGAACAAGTAAAAGTCTTTGTTTGTAAGTAAGGAAAATATGTTAAATCCTAATACAGACCAGGCAGTCAAGATTAGCAAATGAATACTGAAAACTCTGCCTGGTTTGTTACTTCTTCACTGCTGCTACTCCTGGCACAAGAGAACAAGCGTACAAACCTGTACAGTATTTGTAAGCTAATCCATAGTTATAATACAAAAATCCGCATATTTATTCTGACATCATACAAACATGATTCCTAAACACTGTCATTTTCATAGTGCATAAGCATGTTTTATTAACCCATTGCTTATCATCTACCTCATTAAATTACGTTTACTCTATAAACTGACAAATTTTACCTGGGCTTCTCCTCCGTGATAAACAATCCTTTTTTCCTGTTAAGAATTATTTAGAAATTTTTTTCTATTTGTCGATCTCAAAGACAATTTTAATATTTGAAACAAACTATTCCCCTTTTATCGTAAATTTAAAATGCTGGTCCCTTCAATCTTACTTCTTACAAAGTGATCTGTATAGTCTTAATTTTCAGCTTTGCATAATGGATAATGTTGTTTTCGTATTTCCAATTCCCTTATTGAATTACTCATTAATTAGTTTCTTTCTTCTTACCGTATTCGTATTATTCACATGGGATAAAATCTCGCTAGGATTTTCAGAGGTTTTCCTGAACTTCTACATGACGATAACTTAAGTTTAAATTTTTAGTTATCTTTAAAGACAATGTCTCTGCGACAGGGTTAATAGGTTAAGGCATTACAAACTCTTCTATGTAGGCCAAACATATATCACTGTTATAATTTTGCTAAATAACCTGCTCTCCTATAAAATCTACTATTGTTGGGGTCTTTACTACGGCAGTGTTTATAGTTACAATTATTACTTCATGTTCTTTTCGTTATTTCTTTACCAGTGTAGGGTTTCATGTGACAGGTATCAGTACTTATTTATACTAAAGGTTACTGCCAAAACTTAAACACACTAAGTTTTGGCAGTAACCTTTAGTATACATATAGTAGTTCAGGCACACTCGCTAACACACTAACACATACACATATTTTTTCTGCATTTTTCGGTATTTTAAGCATTTTTAATATTAGAAGAATAAGATATATTAGTGGTTGCTTAATGTATTGAATCTAAGCTTAAGAGCTTTCTGTAATATTTCTCTTGAAATTTGTTTAAATGGCATTTACAATACAATTGCTTGTTACCAGAGGCTCTTACCTTATGTTTTATTGGTCGGAGTATAAAGTGCTTCACGCTAATTACAAGGGTAGTTATTACAGATCATATAAGTAACGAGGAAGTACTGCGAAGAGCCAGCTACGCCAAGGTAGTCATGTAGACCGTAAAGAAAAGGCAGCTATCACTTTTCGGACATGTAATGAGGAAAGAAGGCCTGGAGAACCTAGCAATAACCAGAAAAATACAAGGGACGAAAGGGAGAGGAAGACCAGGAATAACATTTTTGGAGACCATAGCCGCAATGACCAACACTACTGAGGAACAGCTGTTGAGGAGAACGAGGGACAAGAAGCTGTGGAGAAACATGATCGCCAACGTTCTGGAAGGACACGGCACCTAAAGAAGAAGAAGTTAACACTTAATAAAAAATTAAAATATGCTTCTGTTACAAAGCTCCAGAATTGTCTAAGCTGTCTTTAAAAATAGCAAACCACACTCTCATTTATTACAGAATGTGTTCGGGACAGAGCATATTACAACACATAAGCTCATTAAAGTTAATAATGAATTAGGTAACTTTTCCCGTTTTACTGAGTCAAAAAAGCAATAAGACACCAATTTACATTTAATATATCTCTAATTTTTGTTATTTTGGGAAAATGAATATACTTCTTTTGTGAAGTGTTATTACTGGGAATCTATATGGAGTAAAAAATTTGAAAACAATATAAAGGCAGAAAGGGAACATTTTATATCCTCTAAATTGGATTTGAAAAGTATGGTAATGAAATAACAAGAACAAAGTTTGCACCTTATTCAGTTTTTTGTTTTTGTTGTGTTCTGTTTTGTTGTGTTTAAGGGGGTTAGTGCTTAGAAGGCGAATTTTTTTACCACTAGATAAGGAGTTAATTTTGAATGGAAAACGCTGCAATGACATTAAGAATTATTAAACCCCATAATGTTCACTCCTTTCAATACAGAGCAATAATTAAGCTAGAAACCATTGCATTTTCTCCAGTGCGAAAATTGATTTGGCTCAAAGAGACTTTAAAAGATTTTTGAAATACACTGTTGCTGGTTTTCTCATACAACATGTAATCTCTGATTCCAACAGCCTAATGACATTAATATGTGTACCTTTAGCACGGTTTTTGCATAATCTATAGGAAGAAAATTTCTACTGTATTTTTCTAGCTTTTCCTTTTAAAACTTGTTGACCTTTCGCTCCTATGAGAAATAACACCAAAGGGAAAACAGTATGAAGTTATGAAAAATATAAATCGACCAAATACCCATCAGACATTGTTTCCTGGTATAAAAAGTACTACATCCAGTAGACTAAACACTGTCAGATAGCTTAGTGAAGTAGCAGATCAAGTAAATTAGAGCTGTGTAAAATACGAATCATAAGCAGAAGTATGGGAAACACAGTTTTTAAGACGAATAGCGGGAGTGATTGAATGTCATATGCAGTGAAAGAATGTATGTAAATCGACATAGGAAAAGAAGGACAATTGAATTTTAAGAAATATACCAAATATTAACCGTTTTTCGGTTGCAAAAGGAGGAACTGCCCCCCTGCTTAACTCTACAAATCTCAATGCAAACTACTAGAACCTTTGCGAATCCGTTCAATTATCCATTATCCGATTTTTAAAGGCATTTAATTACAGAATCAGAAGAAAATAGAATACCAGGTGACCTCTCTGCTAAACCACTGTCAAAATAAGTCTTTCAAACTAAAAAAGTGTTTGGTGGTATTTTGTTTTGGTGTCTCCAAACTATAATAAAGTTTACCTATTTAGTTGACTTGTTTGTTTTTACAGAGTACTTATTTTCAGCTAACACATATTATATTGTTTGCATACACCGTGGAGATAATTCATACCAGAATACTTTCACAATATGTTTTTTCAAACTTTTAATATTTTTGCTTACGTCAGGAAAAATGGTATGACATTAATTATGTATGATTTCACACTGTCTTGTCTAGGTCTATTGCTGTGATAATTTTATATATTTTAACGCCTTCAGCTGTCGGATTGGACCTCGTCTGTTCCGCTGACCAGGGAATAAGCATCCATTTCACGAAGACAACCATGTGTTGACAGTCTTCATGCTCAAATTACTTTCTATGTTTTGACTCTACTCTACATACTGTACCTTTATGGTCCCTACATTCCAGCACATTGGGCTCGTAAAGGTGATTTTCATGTGCTACTGTCATCTTTTTTAGAGTCAAGATTTTCTAATGGATTTCTTAAATATATAAATTGTAACCCACTTGAAGATCATTAAAAAGAAGAAACCCTCATTCATATTACTGCCGTGTTCTATTTATTGCCGTGTTCTATTTATTTAGGAGGGGTTTTTTTGCATTTTTTCTTCACTTTAAAAACTCTTTATCGGTTCCGGCCCCCAACTTCTTCTATCTCAATACCAAGCAAACAAAAAAAGCCTATTTAAAGATATGCCTTTTCCAGTTGTGCTGAAAAACATGCGCAGTAGACATGTACAAAGATCACCCAATTCGAAATTCCAAAACTAGAACTGAGTCGTACATAACATCAAAATAAAAAATTGATGTATGCATATATATATATAAATATAATCTAAAAGGAACGATCTTTTCTTCATAAAATGGCTTGGGAGCTCTCAACTATTCCATCTTGAAAATCTGGAAATTAACCATTGGGAAAAACAGGTACCATCAACATACATTTCTCGATTTTAAGACTCCTTTTTTAAAACGAAAATGAGGCAAAATTCACTATTCTTCAAAAAACGTATTAGTTTTTACCTTTTATTATCTTATTATCTCTGCTTACGTGATTAAAATTCATGCAAATTATACTTTTAAGTTCAACTGCGATCGTTTGAAAAGATCAACATGTCTCCTGCTGTATATCTTGGCAGGCTCAAAACGTTAGTAGATTATCTAAGAGGATCTCTTTTCAGTCTATATTGAATATAACTCTCGAAATAGAAATTTAGGATTCAACAAAGATCTCAGCACCTCATCAGTTACGAAACAACACACACACACACGAAAATGACTACACGTTTCCCTTTTCTGACCACAGTATTGCAAAAGTAGATGAACTTAAAAAATCAGGCAAGGCTTAGGACAGATGTACGAGTAGTTTAAACGTAAGAGCTTTAGCACGATCTACAGGGCACAAAACTCAAAAATGCAGGTTTTGCTGGTTGTACTGAGCTTACTTTTTAAGGATCTTATTTGCATAAGATTGACTAAAAAACATCAAAGCTGTAATTTAATATTCAGTGGTAGTAATCCTTGTCTGAATTGCAGTTTAGAAAGGTTTCTTGGAGGATCTCTATTGAGTTAGACCTCTTCAAGCTATCTTGTCTTTCCCTGATATCAAATTTAAAGAATGAATTATTTTTTAGCCACGGAACTAAAGGGATGGGATAAAGGTTGTTATGGCTGTCTTTATCTGTATGAAAACCCCTACAGTCTTTCCCAAGACCTCAATTTTGTTACTTACAATTAATTTTACTTAAGGCTTCTAAGAAAAATTGATTGCAAAGCAGATTTATGCCCAGATAGACAGTAAAGTTCGAGTATCCTTAACTTTAAAACACTTTATTTACAACATACTTAAGTAAATAACATAAAAGTTAGCATCAGGCTTTCCCAGTCTTCTTAAAACAAATGATTAAGCTGAACCAAAAATTACCTATTTTTGGTCTCCTAATATTCTATCACAGGGATGAAAGAACACAGATTATCTACAGAATTAAGATTAAGAAATGGATGTTACGTTTTATCTTGTATGTACCAGGTACTGGTAAATAAAATGCCTTTCAAACCTTGTTGTCACTTAACCTAGAAAAGGACCGTATGATTTATTATGGGCACTTCTGGAAAGAAGACTTAAGGGAAAAATTCAGGCCTATTTCTCTATAGAATTGTATCAAAGGAATACAACTAAATATTTACATTTCAAAACTCTCATTAGCTTCTATTAACTTAAAAAAGCGTCAAGTATATTTCTGGCAATGAATTTTTTTCATATGTCAAGGATGGAAAATGATATTTAGTATCATTTCAAGAATTAATGTGTAATGGTATTTAAAAGAATAATGATGAATTTACTTTTGTGTAACTTTTCTGAACATTTCACTTCCACTTATAGCCAAATCAATTGTATAGACATATATATATATGAAAACAAATGAAGGGAAAAGAGGAGATATAGTACTAGTTTCTCTTTAGTTATACTGGTTAATAAAGTCACCATAAAATGTGTTACTTTGTTTAACGGTGTCGTTATCATTATCAATCATCTTACGTCATCATCATGTGACGCTGTCTCCAGTTAAATCAGATTGCGCACTAACATGTGAATGTATTTTTCATTGATTTCGGTCTTTTGTTACAATATTAAGTTGGTCTTAAGCTAACTGTATCTTACATATCTTACTTTTTAAAAGTGAATTCGCAATCATTAGCTTCTTTTTAACTTTTACGATTTGAACAGTCTCATATAATGACTTGTAAATTGCAATTCAAAGGATTGCTACTAGCATAAAACGATTTTCCAAATATTTTTTTCCGTTATAAGACTATAAAAATTTGTGAGGGTGGATATCATCCCTTCATCGGCTTAATACACAGTCGTCAAGGTCTTTGAAGTGATTTCCTTTAGCACAAGAATGGCTTAAATCCAATTTAGCGGATTTTTCGTGTGCAATATTGTTAACGTCGATTCTTCTCCCTGTAAGTATAGGACGTTTCAACTATGCTATCCCTAATTTGTAAGAAATGAAATGAAATAAAATTTTTCGAAAAGTATTTTTGTTTTTTTACAGATTAGATTTGAAATTATTGCTGCTTTTCCAAAATGATACATCAGCTAGTTAAGAAGTATGTCATTTTTTGTACGTTAAAAACCCACAGGTAAGTCATGGATCTAAAATAATGCAATCCAAAAGAATAATTTTAACATCCAGTAAAGAAATTCGGAAAGTAAAGTAAGCATTTCACAAAGGAAAATTGTTCTTAAAGGAGAAGTATATGTAAATGTATGGATTAATCTTGCTCTGCATATGTGAGTGTGTGTTCTAAATAAAATACGAACGTACTAAATCATGTAAAAAATCTCAAGTATAAGAGACAAAGCAACCACAATAATCATCCAGTAGTTGCTATTTTCACCTATGTGAAAATAGAAGTTACTAGACAGTTATTGCAGACAATTTATAAGGAACAACAGTTTTAAATAAATCAATTGGAAAGAAATATAAGATAATTTATGCAAGGTATAAAATTTCCAGAAAAGACAGTACCTTAAGTGTAAGATGGAGCTCAAATATCATTCCATGCAGTTGATATATGGAATATGTGACAAGATAAGATTAGAAGCATATTAAAACTTACGAAGGAAAAACGTTGATAATGGTAATGATGAATAAAGATCCTTGTAGGAAAACTTTATATATTCATACATTATGAACCTGAAATGTCAATATTTGCTTGTGTATCTCTTTAACATATAGACATGTTAACCATTTAGGCATTCATCACACTACAATTTCATATATTTACTGAAGCTTATATTAGGGATTTGAAATTATTTTTGAAAAAATAAAATTTATAGGTATAACTAGAATAGATAAAAAACTTTTAAAGCTAACTTTATCATTTTCTAGATGGTCTCATAAAATGCTGGTACGGATCTTTTTGCAAATATTTAATGAGATTTTTAAGAGAGGCAAGCTATCATTGTATAGAGTTAACGATTTTGTTACAAAGACTTAGTAAAAACCAAATTAAGCCCATCCTGTTAGATCGAAACCAACAAATTTGAAAAGTCAATTACTTCAGCGATCTCAGCAAGAAAATGACCAATTTTAACACCACCAACAGAGAAAAAATTGAAAAAGGACTATCTACGAAAAAATACAAAACGAAGAGAAGATGCTGAAAAGGAAAGGTGAAAGAAATTCCTCATAGGCAATATTACTGAAAGGTAGTTAAATTTCGGGGGCATAGCTAAGGAAAAGATGGTTGTAAGAGAACAGTGCTATTTGGAAATGTTTATGAGTAAATAAGAAAAAAAACCAACACGAATTATTTAAATCCGACGCTATAAAGCGTCTGTACAAAGAACAAGTTTCCTAATGTGTATTTTTGAGAGTTACAATAGACAGAGGGTATTAAAAAGACATAACCGTCCATGTCTGCAACAAGCTAGGCAAATAAAGGATAAGGAAAGGGCACTGTATCATTAGAAACAGGTACCTCTAAGCCAGTTTTCTAAGTATAAGAATATGTGCGGGATTAAGAGGAAGTGATTTACAAAGCTTTAAATTCCTGTATTTATTATAACCTGTAAAAGGCTGAAATTTCCCAGTGGATTTTCCAAGCCCAAAAATGTTGCTGTTGTTGTGTTTTAACGTCAACAACAGCAACATTTTTCCTCAGGAATTTTCCTCAGTAACTGGGCTTAGACAATAGCCTCCGAGGGACTTTGTTGTGGCAGAGAGGTTTTAATGGGGTGGATGCCATTCCTGACTTCAACCAATGGTAATTGCAAGTTTTGACACCTTTTATTCCGATCCAGGAATCGAATCTGGAACCTCTTGGTTATAGTGAAACTGCATTAACCATTAAGACACTCTCCTCAAAATGTACAATCCTATCAATCACTTCCGGGAGTTGAAGCATTTGTTCACCAAAAATATTGTTAAATATTTTATTATTGTTGTTATTTTTCAGTTGAAGGAACTATGATATATTTTTAAGTTATTTGATTTTTAGTTTTTAATTTTATATACTTTTTCTCTCTCATAAGAGGACACATGTTGACAGCAGTGTTTATTATATTTTTATTGTAAACAACTTAATTGTATCATCCTCTTTTAAGATAGAAATAATAATAATTACTTTGAGACCTAAAGTTATTGGATATTTTTGAGTGAATGTTTTTCAATTATTATTATTATTATTATTATTATTACTACGAATATTTATACAGGATAAAAAAAAGTTCAAAATAAGATATAGACAAGCTATATACAAATTCTGTTCTACCACTTTGTCCTGTTGAGCTAAAAAGTTAAAAAAATATTTATATGTTGCATAATTGTCAAACTAAAGAATTAAAATCAGAAGTTAGTTAAAAACTCCTTAAGACTTGGGGCACTTCTGGTCTTAATGGGCAATTCATTGAAGTATTCTGCCCCATAAAAGAAAAAGGTCTTGTTAGTGGATTCAAGTCTTATTTTAGGAATTCTAAGAAGACCTTTTTTTTGGTGATCGCCAGCATATTATATTTTTTGAAAATACAAGATTAACTAATTTCATGCCATAGGACAGTTAAAATTTACATTTTCTGATCCACAAATAATAATTTTGACTTTAAGAAACACCACAAGGTGAATAAAATAAAAATAGTCTTATTTTATCCAAAGGATCAGTTCAGTTTCAAAATTTTGTATTCTGCGTTTGTGTTCAAAAAAACCGATTGCAAAAACGAAATTGACCACAATTACTTAAATATAAAGCCTACTTTGTAACACTCTAAAATTAATTACAAGAATTGCAAACAAATGTTATCTCCTTCAGTAAATTTTTGAATTTTAATTATTTACTGCAAGGTAAAGCCAATGTCATTGATTCACAACTAGTGGTTAATATCTGTGTTAAATTTACAATCAGACTAAAAGCATTTAACTTATTGAAAGGGTCTAATTAATTATTTATTATTTAATGTTAACAAAGGTCCATATCTGCTGAAATTCCTAATGAAGTTGTTTGCAAAGAAAACACATTTCCTGTCGAACAAATTGTTTTATTAAACGTAGTGTTGTCTTTTATTTATAGATTAATCTCTTAGTGGGGGGATTTAAGTTTAGCAACCTATTTTGAAATTTCTTTTTATTTGTAATCAGGTAAATTCTTTCCTAAGCCTAAGCTTAGTAAGGGCGTAAATTTTAATGTGTACTTACTGGTGTTTTCAATAAATATAATCATGTTTAGCAAATATAAATTTTTAAACAAGAAATGGGACAGAATTTCACATATTAATGACTACCTATTCTTAAGTAACATAAACTAAACAAAAAGGTGCTGCCTGCTCAATCATCAAATTATGTAGTTAACAAATGAGAACTATGTAAAAACACTTTTAAATGTCAGTTCTGCTAAGACATGCTTCCTAAAAAATCATTATTATTAACTTCGCTAAAATATTCATGATTAGGAGGGTAGAAAAGGCATATAAATCATTCGTTGTACAAAAATTAAATGTTGACGAAAAGGGCCAATCAGTTTTGTCTGAAGGCAATCGCGATTGTGCTTACAAGGACCGGAAGCCAGAAGGAAAAGATCCAAACTGAATGATATATTTCTCAATGATGAAATCAAGAGAGGATCAGGAACAATGCCCCATTTGTTGTGATTGGCTGTTAAGACACTGATTACAGTGTACAAATTCATTTGATCCACGAAGTAAGGAAGTGATAACTCTGTATAGAGTCCTTAACACCCCTAAATGGAAAACAGTCATAGTTCTACCAATTTTGTTCAGATTAATCTTAATTTTTCACCATAAAGATTGTTTAACAAATTTGTACTAGACTGAAACCGCATCATTTTAAGCAATTTGATGAAAAGTGTGTACGTTGTCTTAACTGAGCACAACAGAGAGCAAATTTTCTCTAACACAAGTACTCAGATGTTGTTTCAGCCTATCTATCAATCAACCTAAAAGTTGCAAGCCTTGAACAACTGGTATCGTTAAACTACATAAACAGTCATACTTTTAGTTTACGGTATGCAAGACTTTCCTGGTAGAAGATAGGAACATTTTTTTCATGACTAAAAATGTTTTTGTGGTAATTTATTCTCCAATTATATCAATTTTTTAGTAATTTCTGGTCCTCGGCATATTTTCTGCCACTCGCCTGGAAATTTTACTGCACGAAACTTTGTTTATCTTAATATGCATAATATTAAAGGAATTTAAGAAAATTAACAACATAATTTTAACGTCGAGATCTTCATCATATATTATTAAGTATCACGGCTTGATTGGACTTTGTTGGAGCAAAGGAAAAAGAGAAGGGGCATTGGATCAACAATTCTACGTTACGAAAACTCACTTTAAAGACAAAAACTGCTATGGTGACAATACACCATAAAAGAAGGCCCGAATCACGTGTGCAAATCAGCCTCCTTAGTCAAATACCTAAGGAGGCTGATTTTCATACTTTATATTTTCAGACGTAGTAACAAACGAAAGTTTAACAAACTTAGTGGAATAACGAACAGACCAATAGAAGAAGAAGAAGAACAAAGTTGGTATCAGACCATATACCATTTTGTCTTGAAAACCTGTCAACTAATACATAAATACAGTTTTTTGTTTGTTAATAATACAATGCAAAAATCACTTATACTTAGAAAAGAATTGAGAACTAAGGAATCTTACAGTGAAGTTTGACCTAAGGTGCCCTAAGCCAAACTTCATATCATGTTGTTTATTGTCAGGCAGAGGAATAAAGAAAACAAAAAATATTTTTATGTAGAGTTGAAATCAAAAGTTCAAAATTTGTTTATCTATTATCTATACCTTTCTGACGGTCTTAGATTTGAATGCCAGGGTAAATGACAGAAACAGAAGAAAGGAATAAACAGCAGACGGACAACGATTTGAAATCTTAAATGAAAACAGTGAGGGTCATGTAAACGAACAGCTACGTATTTCCTCTAGAAACCGCCGCCCTTTCAGCTACAGATTTGTAATAAATGCAGCATCCTTAAAAGCGGCGTTTATTAAAAAACAGACCCAAC
The DNA here is from genome assembly GCA_003991215.1 of Morbakka virulenta. Classification (NCBI taxonomy): domain Eukaryota; kingdom Metazoa; phylum Cnidaria; class Cubozoa; order Carybdeida; family Carukiidae; genus Morbakka; species Morbakka virulenta. The sequence goes on along the minus strand of RDPX01000036.1, from coordinate 3,444,307 downwards.
AAGCGTGGGATAGATTGAGCAGTGAAATAATTATCAACTCTTTCAACTCTTGTGGTTTAAACTTGGCTGCAGATGTGTCAGAGGATAGTAAAATCCATTGTTTTAAAAGCGATTCGTCTTATTGGACTGGTGCTGCTTTATTGAAACAGGCAACAGTAGCACTGAATGAAGATCAATCTTCTGAAAACCTCTTTAAAATATTCGAGTCTGACGTCAGCAAAAGCTATGAAAGCTTTCATATCATAGACGAGGACTCTGACGGGGACAGTGAGAGATTATTTAGCATTTTTAGGGTGAACATTTTAAAGCATTTTTAACACAGTCTTTTCTTAAGTAAATATGGGAAAAGAAAGCAGTTTTTAAAGTCTGTTTTTATCTTTTTTATCCCACTTTTCATTTTGTATTAAACGCCGTCCTCAATTAAACGCTACAACCAAAAGTTAGATTATGCAATAAACGGAGCGGCGTTTATTAGTGGAATTACGGTCATGTTGATAAACAATTACAAAAGACAGGAACGGCGTATGTAACAGCGCTAAATAACTGCATGAATGAATTGGCTCATTCGTCATGAACATATAAAGTTACCAAAAGTTACCAAAAGTTACCAAGTTACCAAAAAGTTACCCTTAGTTGCTTTAGTAATTTGATGGGCATTGGAAATAAGCTGAGACGAATTAGGTTGTATTTAATGAAAAAAGGAAAGTAATTTGTTGGACCATTGTCACACTTACAGCGGATCTGCATTTGAGAACAGTACTTCACTTCCACAATACCAGCAGAAACTGCTGCCATTTATACTAATTAAGCTAGGCTTAAAGACAAGAAGTATGACTGTCAAGCACATGCAGGTGCATAGAAATTGAAAAATACTTACAAAGTTGGTTTTGAGAAAAATTTTTAAAAAGCTACATATACATAAACATTTTGAGCAGACTAATTTATTTCTCAACTGCCTACAGAGGATGAATACTAAAGGCATAAACAACAAAACTTAAAAGATTTTGCTGTCTTCAATGTGCATCTTGAAAAAGACCTATCCTTCGTAACATACAGAAAATGAGGGTGTGTTTTGTTTTGCTTCTTGTACTACTGCTCGCAAACTAGGGCGGGGAAGACCATCATTGAACAGGTAACGATAAAACAAAATTTTCATGTCATTCTATAGCTGAAAAGTAGTGTCTTCTTGGTTTTGAGTCCCTAAAATAGCTGGTAGAGCGTGGTGTTCCGTGCTAATCAGACTGCTTGAAACTTACCTGGTTTCATTATTTTGCTTGCTTAACAAAAACAAACTTAAATAGATGCACTAAAAATAACATTATATTAGATTAAAAATATCCAAACCAGTTCCAATTCAACAAAAATCTTCTTAACAAAAGACGTCCTATAGATATTATTCTTTTTGAAGCTGAAGTGACACTGACATTTTTTTTCTGAAAAAACAAACTTTCCCATGTGAAAGTAAGAATCTACAAAATGATGTCAGGAGAAATAATTGTGTTCCTTGGTGGACTAAAGCAAACAATTTTTTATTTTTTCTGATTAACAGAATAGGACAAAACAGGATATTCATTACAAATCAATTTAAAAGGAGATATTATTAATGCCCTTTGTCATAGTTCTTGACCAAATTATATGTAAGAGTACAAAACGTTTTCCAGTCCAGTTGCACAGACAATTGCCACCTGTTATAGGCCAACAAAGTGTCAAACTCGACCCTCGAACTTATCTCGCACTAAATCTACTTATAACTCGTTGACTTGAAATCGCAGAAGCCATCAGTCACAGGTTTTGCAGCTTCTACGATTCTCACACTAGTGAACACTGGTGTTTGTAGTTTTCCTTTGTAAGGTAGATCAAACCTTTTAGAAAAAGATATTAGAACTGTAGGATGCTTGGTATGTGCGAGTCATTTTCCAGACAATTTCACAGCTAATGGGACTTTGCAGCAAAGTAGAAAAAAAATCAGACACTAACTTTAATGGTAAAAGGGAGGCTCCATCAATTACTTTAGTTTTATTTTGAGAAATGTGGCTTGAGTACTCTGACAGGTACACATACTTTGGAAAGGAAAAGACCAAGTATCTGCAGCACTAGCCTGAGTACACCAGCCTCTCTTTATTCAAAATCACTTCATTCTTGTTGAAGAACGGATATTTTGGGTTTTTTTAAGGGGTGCATTTCTCAACATTTTTGCCAATTCACTCCTTTTCGCAGTGGATTTTAGCCACACACGGTCTTCACCTTAGATTGAAACAAACATACAATATTTTCTCCTCGCATTTATTTCTCTAAAACATATCAACGTATCAACAAGAAATAAATGTACGATAAAAAAAATAGACTAAGAAATACCCAGAAACCGTTCAAAACATGAGTGACAACTAGAGGTGGAGTCACCCACATAAGGTTGGCCACAGAGCGTAACGATGATTTAGGGGTTTTTCGGGGTGGTGGTCACATCAGTTCTCGTTACGTTACAGTTCAAAATTTTTGAATCACACTTTTGTTTATGAGTTCAATATTTAAAAATATTCCGAGCCTATAGAATCTCCCAGAATGTTGTCAATACTAGTGAAGAGACCGTGCTGTGACTTTTCCCCCCAGGTGATCAACATGGACGCTCTTTTAGACGCGCTTGAAATCAACACTGGGGTGAAACAAGGCTGTAACTATTCATCCTTACTGCTCTCTCAACGTAAGGTACTGATTTTTAAGTTAAAGTTTCAATGAATTCTTCCTGTAGTTCTTGGATCGTTGTCCACTTTTCAAAAGTGTGGATTGACAACAGATTCCTAAGAAATTCATATTGCAAACAAATATAGAAAGTTTTTAGGAAAAGGAAAGCGGAAGACAACCAATCACATAAAAATACTGAGAATGATACGTTTGGCACTAAAACCAATGACAGTTTTCTAGTACCAAACTTACGTTTCTTACTCAAAAGAGAGCTCTGAATGCTTAATTTAATATTTTCCTAAATCTTACATAAAATTAAAATATACTCCTGAGGAAAATCAAATTTGAAGGGATTTGGACTAACAAATTAAAAACTGTTTGAATTCAATAAAAATTCATTCTAATGAATTTCGGGATATATGTAAAAAATACAACGATTTCTTGTTAGATTGGAAAAATTCGTCTTCTCTCTTTAGGTACAATTCTTACTTATCACAAAAAATTAAGAAAAATCTACTTTAAGCCAGATTTTTGATTTTCACTTTAGAGCCCGATAAAACCTGTTCTGCAAATGAATTGACTCAAAATTTGGACTTTGACGAGTTTTTCCCCACAGAAACTCCTTGGTGTCACTGATTTAAGCAGTTTTGTCTAAAGTTAAGCGCCAAGGTCTTTTGAGAAAAAAATAAGAATAAAAACAAATTTTGGTCTTGTTATAACGCAATAGGGAATTTGAACAAATGACTGACTGACATAAAAGCAATGGAATTTGACAGAGCAATCTAAATTATCTGAAATAAACGCCAGGAAAGCTGCTTTGATGTGGCAGAGATGCGAATGCTGCGCTGGGCGAAGGGTGTAACCAGAAGAGATAAGATCAGGAATGAAAGCATCAGAAGAGACTTGGGCGTAGCGGAAGCCTCCAAGAAGCTGCAGGAGTGCCGACTGAGGTGGTTTGGACATGTAGAAAGAAGAGATGAGCAGTATGTAGGAAGGAAGTGCATGCAAATGGAGCTACCAGGGAAAAGAAGACGAGGGCGACCAAGACACAGATGGATGGACAATATAAAGGCAGACATGGCAGTAAAAGGGCTCACGAGGGAAGACGCACAGAACCGCATACGGTGGAGAAGCCACATTCGCTATGACGACCCCTAGCAAGGGACATGTCAGCAGAAAAAAAAAATCTAAATTATCTGAAATTAAAACTACATAGGGAAAAACTAAACTAAAGACAGTACAACTCGAAAGAAAGTGAAAATTAGAAGCATCATCTAAAAATGCACAAAAAGATAATTGGGAAGGCAAAATCTAATGTGGATCACCCCCTAAAAAATGGAAATATGGAGTTACTTAAAGCTATTTTAAGTATAACAATATCAGTTCCTGTTGCAAACGAATGGTTTGGATACTATCTACAGAGAGTTAAGACGGTAAATCAATCAACTGAGGACTTTAATCAAGAGGAATATGACATGAAGCGATATTTTTTCTACTTTCATCAGTTTTCACCCAATCAAAGCACAAAAGTTGGAGAGAGGTAAGTCTAAACAGCACCTGCAAAATCTACCAAAGTGCAAAACTCAAAAGCATTTTTTCCATTTTGCAATATATATTTTCCTTTCGACCAATAGATGCATATTAATTGCTTCTATCCTTTGCCCAGATCAGAGCAGAGTTCATTCACAGTTTGAAAAAGCGGAAGAGACGGAAAGTCTGATTGTTGCCAAAAAGACAAACTCCACCAATTATCCGCATGAAATGACTTTGCCTGTTCATAATTCTAATGACAACAAATCATAATGGAATAATATTCGCCATTAAAAATATTATCAGGAAAATAGTGGAAATCTCTCTACTGATACTGTGTACAGCTTAAGGCTAACGCGAGTGGGGATAAGGGGGGGGGGCAAAAAATTCAAGTTCTTCTGCTTTTCAGCACCTTCATGATATGAAGAGGGTAGGATCTTTTACCGAATTCAATATCTCTATTTGGTCAGTATCAAGCAAAAATAATTACATACCGAATTTTTGCCTTGCAAAAGTACGTGGTACGTTGAAATTGAAACATATGAGTAACGGCCAATACTACAGGTTTAGGTTTAACCCAAGAAAATTGTGGCACCTCTGGGACGTTTCAAGTATCATGGGAAGGGAACAAGTATAATGCCATCCAACTTATGGCCCAGGTTTTCACTAGAAACTGACCAACACACAAAAAATGGAATGGTTCACAATCCTGAACCTGTATGGAGCCATCAGGCAAGATACGCTACGACATAGGGAGACGATAGGATCTGAATTTAATAAACCTTTTCTTACATTTTAATGAATTAAAAATTAATATTTTATTGTGTCTTTTTTTTCAAACATGCGTCATTTTATACTACAAAGTTCTTTTAAACTAAAAATTTTCTGCAAGAAGTTCGGTTGGTTTATTTAAGCCTACACTTAACTGAGTCAAGTTACTTGAGGCTAAAGGGGTGTGACTTTGGATCGCCTCGAAGCGTTAAGACGGGGGTAAAGGGATAAATGGTTTATTTGACTTTTATAAACGTTTGGAATAGGATTTAGCAATGTAAAAATAACAAGATATTTAGTCATAGGATTGATCGTGTAGACTTTTTAAAGCCCACTGATGTCTGATTTTATCAACAATATTTCATTTCTTGTACTTATGCTTAGTATTTGCATCGATTTTGGGAAGGGCTGTTTATGGAAAACCAGACATTCTCTAGACCCATTTAAAACAACTGCACCTTTTTCTCTAAAGGTTAACAGTTTAAATGACCACGTGATTTAAGTCAAACTGATTTGTTTCATCAAAGTACACTTGGCCTTAGGGTATGCAAACAACAAAATACTTTTTTTTTAGGTATAATAAACTAAATTTTGGTCCGCAGTATTCCAGCTGAACTAGCTTTTTAAATCATAATAGGTTAAACATAGTCGTTAAGGATAGTCAATGAAACAAACAGTTGCCTTTCATCGACCAGTCGTCGAAGTAGTTTAGCAAATTGATGGATTTTTTTCTTGAACATTGTGATTTTGCTATAGTCAAAGTGAGTTCTTGATTATTGTGGTAAAAACCTTAAATGACAGAGCCGTTAGATGATACAGCTAACCAGCATAAAGACAACACATGGCAACTACACCTCCCTAACACAAACATAAACGAAACACCTGTAATTTAATCACTAATAATAGTGAATAACAACTCAACACAGTACTTACCTGCAAAACACCAGTCTGGAACGAAACTTCAAACTTCTCAAATATACAAGAACGAAGATAATTTTATTATCAGTTCTATAGAAGTTCACTTCATAATAGATAAAACAATACTATTCACAGGAGTTTATTATCATTGTATTTGAAAGAGAGACAGAAATCAAAGACCACAAGCTTTTGGAGCAGTGATCTGTAACTAATGCTCTTTTGCATTGTTAACGCTACTCACTGTCAAAGTTTCACAGCCAAAGTTATTTCAATTTAAATCTTTTGGCTTTGTACAATCTATCAGGTGACAAAACAATAGCAAAATGTGATACTTGGGGCATTTTATCGATAACTTTTGGGCCTTAAGCATTGGCTTGAAATAATATGTTTCATAGAGGAATTGTACCAGGAGACCAAAAAGTTAAAAAAATTTATAGAAACCTGAGAAAATAATAAGGAAGGATAAGAGATTTAGGATTGAAATCTGAATTATAAAGATATAAACTTGATTCCAGGTAATTTTTAAAGATATTTGTTAAAAATATATTGACAGGGTTAAGGAATCGATTTTTACATTGTACCCACATTTGATGTGTTGTAAGGGGTCATTATTACCTCCATAGCCGTTAAGTCACACTGATAGTTTTGCAGTTGGTTGTAGAGAGGGCACCCTCCCTGTCAAAAAAACCTACAAAAACAAACGAACAATAAAAAACAAAGAAATAAACTTCCAATTAAACTGTTTTAATAAAACTGTTACGGATTAACTTAAGCAAATATTCCACATTGATTGATCGCTTCTGTAAGGAGTCCGTTTAAGCGGAAAATTGCTCGTTAATCAATCGTTAAACCTTAGCAAGCAGCATTAAGTTGCTCAAATCAATCAGTAATTGACAAGGTCATTGCATCGATAGCAGCAAAATAAATTAATTAGTAACATTCTTTGACTGTGAAAGGATTGGACCCATAAGTCATTTTAGAAGTTTCTTCGGAACCAAATCAAACAGGAACTGTGTAGTGTACCAAAAGTGGAATATAGTGTCCTCCAACATTTCCTTTGACGAAACTTACTTCCGATCAGAAATGTTTCCTCTTTGTGCATGAACAAATCAAAAAGAGAAATATAATCTTTTTTTTGGTGGTTTTCTGTTGGTGTCGCAGCGGTCAGAAACTTTTAAATAAAGTTTTCTTACAGGTTATATGTCGAAGTGTCCAATTCCTTGAGAATAGACACCTTTCCCTCTTTCCACCAAAACAAGAAAAGAAAAGAACAGGAAATGACTGAGCTTTTCAGAAAGACAAAAGTTTCAGATTTTGCAGCTCATAATACTCATCATATCAGATCACAAAGGAGATCAAGAAAATTCAGTTAAGTGGGGTAGAGACTATAAGATTTATTACGTCAAATAACGTCTTTGCTCAAGATACAATAAAATTACCCCATTTAAATATCTGGAAATTTTTGAAACTCCTGCTGAATATTACACTAATTTCATTAAACTAACAGAAAAGCTAATATTAAATGCAAACATTTGTAGCGTATTTTGAAACAGGGACCAAGCTTTATATTTTAATTCCATTTCCCTTACCACAAATTAGGGTGACATTGGAATGCCAGCTAATGAAGCTAATAAAGCCTTTAGGTAGGTAGTCATACCTTTCAAATTCACCTTTGCTGAATTAAAGGAACAAGCAAAAGCATCCTTCATGCTGACTTGCATATGTGTCTATGACAATCTCAATTTACACCTCAATATCCTTGTGTTCAATCAAGAGAATTTGAGCATTGAATCTATCTCCAACCATCGCGCTTTGCAATTTGTGACTGATACAACAAAGAGAAAAGTTAACTCTCTGTACTGACGCAACCGAAACAGCACTCAGTGCGAAAAGGTGCAGAACCTGAACGATATTTAGGAACACTGCTCTGTAAGTCTTCTGAGGGGTGCTTATAAGATGCGCATCTTTATTTTACAGTGACTTTTAGGTAATCTCAAACATGTTGCACAAGGAGGTAAGATCACGGTGAAACAACTCAAAGACTTCGTCTTTGATCATTTTCATAGTGAGCTGACTTTACGTCATAGACTTTTGTCAACGCCTGATGCTGATAGCAAGAACTGCCTGTGAAGAGTGTGTTAAGAAGCATTTCTTAAACTTTTGAAGAAGTCACTCAAAGAGGAGAATGAAAGTTGCCCTTTTGAAGAACTCAGCAACCGTTTTTAAAGACGTATTGGAATATAAAGTTTGCCTTTAACTTCTTCAATTCATATTCCTTAAAGGTGAAATCTGTTTTGCGAATATTTGAAGAAAACTGCTAACTGCTTGATTGCTTCCAGTATAATGTGCGCTTCTGTAATTTTACAGGTTGTGCATAGCATACTACGCAAATCATGCTGTGATTCGTGCAGTAGTTGTGTATTACTAATGGTGCCATGTTTCGTAGCAGCACAGCACATCCTTTGTTTCTCCCTGACTTGTTCGCTGCTTCTTCCATGGTCTGTGATATGTAGTTTTGAGAATCCAACCCAAGATAATGATTATTTTTAATATGTTGGCACATAAATCCTGATCAGTAGTACAGGAGAACTGAAAGTATTCAAATAACCTCTCTCACTTTTCACCAACATTGAAGCGCAGATTTAGGCCAAGTTGCACCTTGTTATAAGAATTTATCTACTTGTTTGAGGAATAGATGACAAAGAGTTTGAATGGATCCATTTGTACTGACTTTTCAGATGTACAAAGCAATACTTGACGCGTTCCTCAGATGACTTTGAAGAGCTTTGTCATCAGAATCAGCAAGGAATAAAGCCTATGAAGTTTCGTTTTTGAAGCTGCTTTCTTCATCCTAATTTTATCGTCGTCTTGATAGCTGCTACGCGCTATGCCCTGTCTTCTTTAAAATCTGAGACATTTAATGGCATATCCCCACTTTTTTCTGTTTTCTTGCACTCTTCTTTTGTTTTCGTTATAGATTATAAACTCGGTTCATTTTTCCCGAAGTCTTGAGCGGGTTTACAGACTCCTTCAACCAAGCCATACCGGAAATAGGTTTTGGCAAGGTTCGTCCTTTCTTATGTCTTCACCAATGTCTTTCAAAATTTGGTACGGTTTAGGTATAATTTTTGGGCTCAACGATGCAATACGTCAGGCAAGAGAATGCAAGTAAGTAAGAAAATGCCATCAAAAGATTGATAACACGACAAGAATTCAAACATTTCTAACCTTTCTGTATGACATGACTGCTTCATGAAGCCAGATTTTCTACGAGAACCTATGTACTGCTAAAATTATGACATGAAAATTGAAATCAAATAAAATTTGTGTTTATCTGGTACTGTAGTATTTACAAAATTGACCATGGCACTTGGGGGAACATATATGTTGTCATTTAAAGCCAAAGCATCTTCGTTAGATCTTCCTACATACAGTTTCTGAATGATATTTTCCGCACAGAAGTAGTGTCCTCGATGCGAAGACTGCCTGTATTTATTCGGCAAAGTTTTTATTTCTGTTGCCGGGAATCTTTAAAATCTATCTGTCGAAAGAATTTTTGTATATCCACACCCTGAAAGAAGATAAGAATTCAATATTTTCTATGTCAATATAATTTTTTCCTCGTAATATTCTGACAATAGCAAAATGCAAATGTAAAAAATGTAAACATAAATTTTTCAAATGACATCGGTCTCCAAAATACACAATAAGGTTATCAGCGTGTATAATTTTGGGCTTCACAGCTCGTAGCAGAAAATTGCTCTTTCTTTTGATGCGAAACAAATTACTGTGTATGTTCTGATGAGTTTTTAAGTTCATTTTCTGGATGACAGCGATTTTTACTATTGTTTACAAACTTTCACAGCTTCAGACCTAAATTACTAACCTTCTTTTGAATTGCCTGACTAGATTTGTTCAAATTCTGTCTGTAATTTCAAGGTCTAAAAAGTTACTCTGGTGATTCTGGTGGTTTTAGTGATATCAGTTCTTTTGCTCTATTTTCTCTGGACATTTTTTCATGGAAATTTTAGTTTGAAGAAGTATGATTTGTTGACAGATTTATTTAGTTAGTTGAGATTTTTGTTGCATGTATATTTTTATTTTTCTGTGTCTGTTCTCCTCCGATCTGAAGTTGACCGGAAACAAGTAAATGTTGAGTAAGTATAATAGCTGAATACTTCTCAATAATTTGTAAAATTTTTGAATTATGGTTTTAAACTATGACATATATCACCATTTTCCTATTAATCTAATATACATATAATATACATATTATATATATAAATAAAAATATATATATTTAATTTGTTTGTGTATATACAACGAATGTTTCAAATACTTCAAACAATAGAATGTTTGAAGTATTTGAAGGTAATAAAGAGAGAGGTAAAAAGCACAAAAGCACAAGAAAGACTGCTGTTTCGTTGTGACTTCAAATTTCTTGCATTGCATTCATCAGGCAAACGTCAATATTTTATCTTGTGCATGGACTTTTCGGTTTTGTGCATAACGTAATAACCACAGATGTGAAAAATGACATAATGAGCGAAATCACTTAAATCACTTAAATACGAATAATAATAATAATACGANATATTTAATTTGTTTGTGTATATACAACGAATGTTTCAAATACTTCAAACAATAGAATGTTTGAAGTATTTGAAGGTAATAAAGAGAGAGGTAAAAAGCACAAAAGCACAAGAAAGACTGCTGTTTCGTTGTGACTTCAAATTTCTTGCATTGCATTCATCAGGCAAACGTCAATATTTTATCTTGTGCATGGACTTTTCGGTTTTGTGCATAACGTAATAACCACAGATGTGAAAAATGACATAATGAGCGAAATCACTTAAATCACTTAAATACGAATAATAATAATAATACGAAGAATTAATACGAAGAACACAAAAGATTATTAAATAAACCCACAGAACTCGTAAAGAAATGTCGACATAGTAACAAATATAGATTGTATACACTACTCCCTTTAAATTCCAAATAAATTTCCAAATAAATCACACGAAACTACTCAGATCAACTAAGTATTAAAATAGCACCGAACTGTCAAAAGTTATTTGGAATTTGAAAGAAAACGGACCAGATTTTACTCTAGAGTGGAGTGTCGTTATCAAAGATCGCCTTGCTGGTGCAGGACAAGAAGATATAATTGATGTCTCTTAGAAAAAACTGCAGGCCTATATTACGACCTGAACCTAAGGACTTTTTGAACAAGCTGACTGAGCTTATTTCCCTCCGAAACAAATATCTTACAAATGCAAACTAAAGCTAACATGCGGGAATTAAAATTGCAAAATATATAATTGCCCTATTGTTATAGTTTTATTTCTATTTTATATCACTACCCACAAGAGAGGAAAGATCATCTCTCGCTATTATTTCTTTTAAAACGCAGTGATTTTATTTTATAATTTTATTAAACATTTTAAAACTGTGTGGGGCGGTTTGCTGCTTTGTAGCTTGATGATTGTTTGATAAACATGAAGCTCGGAGTTGCTGGTGTAATATCTTCTTTGATTGATTCATAAACCTCTAATTTCTAAATAAATTTCTAATTTGCAGGGCATGAAAGTCAACCAGGCCGTAAAATAGATAATTTATTGTTTAATTTTTTTATAAGAAAAAAAATTTAAATAATTGCAGCAAAGACAGCTTGCACAAAGCTCCTTGGAGTTTAAATGAATAAATATGAAATAGCACTCGAAGACCGAAAAAAACAATTTGAATATTCCCTTTGAATAATTCTCAATGTTGTTCTTGCCTCACTTTCACATAAAAGGCCTCTCAACAGTGGTGGTTACAGTCAACAGGAAGGAAATTTTTGTTTTTCTGATTTGTTTTGGCTACACTGATCTTTCAGATAATAACTTTATTGTACCAGTTGTTGGACGATATAAGACCACTAAAAAAGATAACAAGGAAGTATCATGACAGGAGATAATAATGTTGAAGATGTTACCCCGAACCAAAGTGCTGTGGAAGAGTTTGCTGTGAAAGATGAATCAACAGACCACAGTACAGATAACATCCAACCATCTTCTTTGATCGTGGATAAATCATTAGAAGAAAATGAAAAAGAACTTGACGATAAGGAACGCTTAGAGTTGTATAAAAAAGGAGTAGAATTCAGGAATCATTGTGCAGACCAACACGCACTCCTGTGTTTCCTGGGCTGTTTGAAAGGGATAAAGCAAAGCTCCAGTTTTCCTGTTATGCCCGAATGCCTTAGGAATATTGCAGAGATATACGCAAAATATGACGATTTTGAGAAAGGTATTCAGTTTATCCAGGCTGCAAAGCTTTACTACGAAACTGCAATTGTAAATTCGCAGCTTAAGGAGAACTACGAGGATAGTTTTACACCTTTACAGGGACAAAATCAAGAAGAAGTGTACAAGTCACTTGATGAGGATGCAGACTCGGACATTGCAATTCGAGCAAATGAGTACGAAAAATTGTCTCATACCTGCCTCAAGGAAAAAAACATACAACTTGCCCTTGAATATTGCGGTAAAGCTACTCAGCTTCGGAGAAAGCACTATGGTGACAGCCACCCGGTCTCAGTGCAAAGTTTAGATCTTTTTACAATGATCTATGCAGAAATGGGGAAGCAACAGTATTCTGATGCTTTTAGCAAGTTTTCAACAACAAAAATGCCAGTTAATAACGAGCCTTGTAGTAGTGATAAGCAGGAGCAACAGGAGGTAAGATCTTTTTTGCCCCATTATCTTTACAAATGGTCAAAATGCATCTTTGATTTAATAAGTGGTAATTAAAATCATGGTAACTTGATTTATACTCATTTGTGTGTATAAACGTACATAAATATAATTATATTAAAAAATGATCAATTTATTAATACCCATTGTGAAAAATACTGCAATAGAATAACCTAACTTGAAGTCATAAAGATTTGGATTATTAAACTGAATTTAGACTAGGGTAATAGACCTGTTGACCACCAAATGTGTTCAACAGCCGTTAGGGCATACAAACATTGTTAATACCTTTTGAATTGGTCCTTTTGAATTGATTGTTTGTTTTTACCATAATAAGCATTATTATCATCAACACTTTATTAAACTCAAGATATACCACTCTTGAGGCATTACTGAATTTCTGTCCATAATTTTGTGCACTTTCTCCACTTGACTTGGTTATGTGTATCCACAAAATCCAAAACAACATTAGCACATTACAATTACATTACAATTGAAATATGGTGTTGATCAATCTCTGTACATTGGATTTCAAATCTTTCTATAGGAGTTTGTTTGAATAGAAAAGAAATATTCATTCACCCCAAGGCTTTTAAGGTATATTTTCTGGCCTCCTTTCCTTTCACTCAATGTTTACCCTTGATTGACCTTAATTCCACAAGTAACTTGCAAAAAATTGATTCCTTGGTTTGACAAAGAGGCAAGAACAATGAGTTTGTCCAACTTTTTGGGGGGCTAAGATTTACATACAGTTTTGAAATTTATGTTTTAAGTGAAATCATGCCTTCACTACTGTACTACTGTTTGAAGTTGTTTGTTGCCAGCCTAGCCTTGAGACTCATTCCATGTTTCTTTGCCAGATATATTAATAAATTTGTGAGACATTATAACAATATATATGGCTTTAATAATTTTAAAACTTTTGTTCATTCAAAAGGTCTCTTATGCCATAGTTTATAACATAAACAGATTGATAAACCTTAATAAAAGTTCTAATTTTCCAGTTTTAAAATTTTAATTTTCTAGTATAAAAGTTAACCGAACATGAAATTCCATCTTCTTCTTGTGCCCTTTCATATGACATTGGCAACCAGTTTATGCCAATCACTCCTGCTTTTTGTGCATTGAATAACTTCAATTGCTGACATCCCTCTCCATTCTGCAATTCTTTGGAGAAATGTAAGCCATTGCCTTCCTCTTGCTCTTTTTCCTGCTATCTTGCCTGTAAGTGCTAGCTTTTCCATACCATCATTTCTCATGCAATGGCCAAGGAACTGTAATTGCTGTTTTTTAATTGTTTTCATTAGCTTTTTTTGCTGCTTTAATTGAAACATAACAAGCATTTCCATAGGTAACTGGTATAGCATTCAGAGCAATAAAATCTTAACTGGAATTGTTTTAAAAGTTAAAAGTAAGTTTTGAGTAAAGAAAATGAATGTGTCTTGACTTTGGATGTAAAGTCTTCTATAACACCATGAAGTTTATCTTGTTTATAAATTCTTCATGTCATAGCATGTTAATAAAGCAGGCAAAAATTTAATACAACTGAGAGAAACATGAAAATGATAACTAAAAAATTTCAAATGGTAATCTCTGTTAAGAATGATACAAGTACAAAACCAAACTTTCTGTAGTTTATAAAGACCTGTTAAAAAACATATTGACTAGGTTTGAACTTTTATCTTGCAGTAACAACATGGTAAAATAAAAAAATGTATGTTAACTTTTGTAACATATCCAGTAACTAATGCAACACTCTCTACACTATGTTATGAAAAAAAGCTATAAGCTATAGCAAAAGTATGGAATTATATTGAAAATATAAGAGCATTAAACTAAAAAAACCCCAATGCAACTACTCCTGGTAACAGGCCTATGAGAGCATTTTTTAACAAAAATACTTTTTTCAAAAACAAATAAAACAGTCAATAGGTATTAGTCCTGACAATCACAATCTGTCATCAGTCATGTTGAATTACTTCCTTCTATTTGATTTTACATCATTGAAAGTAGCTGTTTAATATATTAGACAATGAGAAAGGAAAAAACTAAATGATTTAAATGCAAATAAATTTCATGCTAAACTAACTGTGTACATCTCATGAAGTCATCATTAATTGGCCTTCTGCTAATTATCTATCGCATGCTGCTCATGCTCTTTAATATTGGTTAAGATATAGAGGTGATTTAGTATTAGTGGTTATATCATGGTGACTAAAGCTATGAATAGTAAGCAGAACAAATACATAACATTCCACACATAAAATAGATTTAATGTTCATCTTGTAAAATAATCCTCCAGGTAGCTTGGCTTCTTGACAGATTGACCAGAGGTGATTTTCTGGAATGGATTAGTAGTGGTTAATTCAGTGATAGTTTCACCAAGGAATGGAAAGGTTACAATCATAATTTGGATCAACATCATGAGCAGATTCAGTAGGTCTGGGAATTATGAAGTTCAAATCACTGTCAAAATGAATGGCAATGGAAGTCATCTTTGTTTTCAACATATGTTTTTGATTATGTCTTAATGTTGTTTAAAAGTAGGAATGTGGTTACTGTGCATTTGAAATGATCTGACCTTTCCTGAACTATAGGTTTTCATCATGGCTGAAGATGTGGTACAAGGTGGTTACTGTTTGGTTTGGTTGGAGAAGTTTCTTTCAGTTGATGAGGTGTCATTTTAGTAGGAATTGTTGCCAAGAGAGTACAAAGTGTAAGGCTGAGGAACATATCAGCAAGAGATTGTCTTTTTTGCTAAGGGGTATGGTTTTTAAGTTGAGAAGTACAAATTGGACACCTTGATTGTTGTGAAGAACTTCTTACAATTGAAAACAATGAATAAACTTTCTCTTTCAAGTGAGCAGTAGTTGTGGCATGATTAATTAAGAGATCAAAGGCAAAGGTGACTGGATGCCAAGCACTACCATTTTATTGTTAAAGCACAGCACCAATCCCAACTGTGATAAGTCAGAGGAGATTCATGTTGCATAGTTATGATCAAAATACTTTAAAAGAAGTAATCAATGTTTTGAGCTTTTAAAGAGCTTCACTTTGTGGAGCACCAAAATGCCAAATAATATTTTTTTCAAGTAAGGAGCATAATGAAGCAGTTACATCTGAGAAATTAGAAATAAATTTTCCAAGACAGGTGACCATACCAAGGAATTATTGTTGTTCTTTATGTTAATTGGATTTGGCATTTCAAAATAGGAGCAATTTTGTCAAAATCTGGCTCTACAGCCTGAACCTATATTATGTGGCTCAAAAATGTCATTTCAGTCACCGTAAATTGGCATTTGATCTTGATGTGTTTTAGCCCACTTTTACAGATATCTTATTATGAGTATGGTTACAGAGTTGATCATGAGATTATCCCCATATAAAAATGTCATCTTGAGTATTAGCTGTTCCTTCAACACCAGAGATTATATATCCAAATCTGGATGGACAGGTTTCACTTGCAGAGATGTTTCCATAAGGCATGCAGAGAAATCAGAAGTGACCAATGTGAGTATTGCATGGGAGGAGTATGAAGCTTTCTTCATCTAGTGGTACTTGCCAGAATCCATTCGATGCATTAAATTTTGTGAAATATTTAGCTCCTACCACCAGCGATATTGAAACCTCCAGTTATCAATAACTTATGGTGATGACATTTGATGGCTTTATTGAGGTTATGAGGATGAAGGCAGACATGAAGTAAACAATTTGGTTTTTTTAATACAACTAGTGAACTAATCCAGTCAGTCACTTCAGTGACAGGAGCAATTATACCTAAATTTTGTATGTGCTGGAGATCCTTTTCTAGTTTTGGACAGAGAAGAATTGGTAAATTTTTGGCATGCATCTATTATTAGTGTAGTATTAGTGTATTATAACAATTAGTTGTACCAGTTGGTCAACAACTATGTGGTATGGCTTTTGAGGAGCAGTGGCTTAATGGTTAGTGCAACTGCATAGTAATTAAGAGTTCTGGGTTCGATTCCCTGAGCTGTTGAGGAGAATTTGAAACTTTTCAAAGAAAAAAACACACCATTGGTTGGCATCAGGAAGGGCAACTGGCCAAGAAATTTCTCACTGCCAAATCAAATTCCCTCTAAAGGGCACTGTCTGAGCCCCAATTGCTGGGGAAAAATGATGTTAAAACTAAAAAAAATGCTTTTCCAGGGTTCATAATTCATCAAAACAGTCCATGAGCTCAAAAAGATAATCATTGTTTGAATCAATAGTGTTTATGTGTTTTACTAAATTTAATCGACAGGCAGTTTGAAGAACAAGAATAGGAGTGGCACTTCCTTCCATTACAAGAAATAGAACAGAATCAGTCTTAGCTTTTTGTTGTACAAATGGAATACATTTACCAGCAACTTTGATTGGAGAGCAAGTGTAGGCAGTGAGTCTAGCTTTGGATTTGTGGAGTTTAGGTGGTCTTAGGAGCCAATGATATATGGTTATTGGTAATACATTGACTTAAGCACCAGTGTCAATCTTGTATGATACTGATGAGCCATTAGTGTTAAGATCAATTTCCCGTTGGCTGGTTGTTGAATTAGTGACATAATTGGGGTTATACATCATTATGTCAGTATTTTTATGGGATTTACTGGTAAGCAGTCTATATGTGAGAGATTCAGTTTGGTGGAATTATGGAAAAAGTCATCATCTGAATCTGACAAGGAAGTTTCTTTCTGTACAGCAGAAGGATTTACATGTGGTTTCCTAATGCAGTTGACATATGAGGCAGTAGAAGAAGTTGACCTGTAGCCTTTTTGCTTCATCAATTGTGTTTGATGTTTTGTTTGATGCTTCACTAGCTTGATGATTAGCAAGAACTTTTGCTAAGGTAATAGGCAGGTTTCACAGTAATCATTCCAGCCATTTACTATTCACACACTGGCATCATCAAAAATAAATTGTCAAATACAAGGCAGTTAATTATTGTAACCAAGAGATTGGGTTTATTTCTTCACAAAACAACAAAAATATTTATATAGAGCATGACAGCTGCTAAAGTTAATAATCAAAACTACCAATGGGCATAAATTCAAACAAACATTGACTTTGCTTGGAAAATTACCACTAAACAACTTCTCAAAGGGCTTTTATGACAGTGTGTGGTTTACATACATGGACCCCATGCATTTTCAAGAATATTTGTTCTTAAACATTTTCTGCCTGTGTCTAACTGCAAACTAATTCCATAAAAAAGCTCACAAATTTGAAGAATAACCATTTCCTAGCAATACTGAAATAAAAAAGCAGTATTCCAGTTTCATTGTTAACATCTAACATGTCTTATGTTTCCCTACCCCCTAAATCTCAGCACATGATGTACAAGGACAAACCAAGATATACTGGCCATATAGAAACTGATCTTCCTAAATCCAGTTTTAAACAATATTGTGCAATACTACAATGCAAGAAGGTAGATAATGATACCATGTAACATGCTTTCTATTATACCTCCCCCCTCCCCCCCCCAAAAAAAAATCTAACATTTTGTTGGTTTTGAAAAATGTTTCGATTTCTGACTTGCTGTGGTTTGTTTTCTTGTGATTTCTGACCTTCTGTGTTACAAAAAAGACATTAATCAAATGCCAAATAATCATAAAAACCATACATATGTGATCAAGCATGATCCAGTTGTGAACATGTGGATGGCAATCATTGCTGGTAGACACAATGATACATGAAAGAAAAGCAAGGGAACAACAAAAAACTTACAAAAACACTTGTCCCATGCTTTCTCCACCTTCCAAATAAAAAACTGTTTGAAAAACATCACATCCTGTGCTGTAGAATGATGGGAATTTGTAAAGAAAATAAATGTGGTGAATGTACAAGTTGCATGACAGACACAAGTAGTGGCTCACAAAGAATGAAGACTGTGCATTATTTCGCCACCAATCAGTCCATTTGATTGCTTTTCTAAGAAGGAGACACCATAGTGTATGTTACTATTTTTTAAAAAAACAATCATGCTGTCATTTGTGCTAAAAAAGCACTTTGTTTACTACTGAAGCATTTCAGTTTTCTCTGACAGACTGTTTCCAGTTCCCAATCAAAATTTCTTGAGGTATTTTATGCAACTGTTGGGTGTTTTTTTCTTTTTGTGTTGTGATGAGTGTTTGCACAGTGCAGTGCTGTATCAGAAATGGCCATTCAATGTGATTTTTGTGCATGCAACTTCTCTTTATTTGCTTCCAATATATGGCATATCTTGAAGAAGTAAATGGTGTCTGTCAGGATTCACACATTCACTACTATACATATGCACAAAATAAAAACAAAAACAACACAGAGGAAGCAGATCTTTATAGATTTTATTCAGAATACGTCATTCTTGCACTGCATGAAAAAAAGAGAAAAGGAAAAACAAGACAGTGAGTAAGTAATGAGAACATGTTTTACATAGCCAACAAAATGTCTTGTTACTGTGAAACCGGCAATACATTTGTCCCTTAATAAATGTTCTTGGAGTTTTTATCTTATAGTTCAATGATAATTATGTCTTATTAAAGAATCAAAAAGCATTCTAAATTCACAACTCTACTTTTAAAAAAGTGTTAAATAATATGGACATATACTTTACGATTCACTGACTTCGACAACTGATTATATATAGTTCAATGATAATTATGTCTTATTAAAGAATCAGAAAGCATTCCAAATTCACAACTCTGCTTTTAAAAAAGTGTTAAATAATATGGACATATACTTTACGATTCACTGACTTCGACAACTGATTGAAGTAGAACAGTAGAAAAGGAGAGATACTGCCTGAAAATTGTTACAATAGTATCTGTAAGCTGTATTTTGGACCACAAGTAAACAGTCCTGCAAAGTATTAAACTAAAATGGCCTCTTCTTTGGTTAAGATACTTTGTTCTGCTCAAAACATTCACTTTGTTTTGTTGATACATAATGCTGCCCTGTTGACTCATCATCATCATCATCATCATCATCATCATCATCATCATCATCGTCATATTCGGTTTAATGTCTGTTTTACATGCTAACATGTGTTGGACACTTGCTTGAAATTGACTTCCAAGTTATCCTATCCTTCACCAGGTTTCCACTGACACCTTTTTGTTTTAGATCCATCCTTATCACTTCCTCCCATGTTTTCTTCGGTCTTCCTCTGCCAGTGGTTCCTGTCACCTTGGTTGTTCTGCATCTACTTGCCCAAGCATTCTTGTCTATTCTCTCCACATGACCAAACCATCTATTCTCTCCACATGACCAAACCAGCAAAGCCTCCTATTCTGCATACAGCTCCCAATACTGCCCTTCTGATTCAATCTCCTTCTGAATTCATTAGAACTGAGCCTGTCCTTCAGACTTATGTTGCACATTCATCTTATCATTCTCATGTCATTCTGCTCCATGTTGCTGACATCTTCAGCTTTCACTGGCCAAGTTTCACTGCCATACATTATTGTGCTACATACACATGCCTGGCAGACTCTACCTTTGGTAGGTAANTTCATCAATTGTGTTTGATGTTTTGATGCTTCACTAGCTTGATGATTAGCAAGAACTTTTGCTAAGGTAATAGGCAGGTTTCACAGTAATCATTCCAGCCATTTACTATTCACACACTGGCATCATCAAAAATAAATTGTCAAATACAAGGCAGTTAATTATTGTAACCAAGAGATTGGGTTTATTTCTTCACAAAACAACAAAAATATTTATATAGAGCATGACATTTTCAATATAATTCAAGTGGAAAGGTGTTAACAACATAAAGTACAAAAAGCTTATAGTTTGTCTTAACTGCTGGTTAGCTGTTAAAGTTAATAATCAAAACTACCAATGGGCATAAATTCAAACAAACATTGACTTTGCTTGGAAAATTACCACTAAACAACTTCTCAAAGGGCTTTTATGACAGTGTGTGGTTTACATACATGGACCCCATGCATTTTCAAGAATATTTGTTCTTAAACATTTTCTGCCTGTGTCTAACTGCAAACTAATTCCATAAAAAAGCTCACAAATTTGAAGAATAACCATTTCCTAGCAATACTGAAATAAAAAAGCAGTATTCCAGTTTCATTGTTAACATCTAACATGTCTTATGTTTCCCTACCCCCTAAATCTCAGCACATGATGTACAAGGACAAACCAAGATATACTGGCCATATAGAAACTGATCTTCCTAAATGCAGTTTTAAACAATATTGTGCAATACTACAATGCAAGAAGGTAGATAATGATACCATGTAACATGCTTTCTATTATACCTCCCCCCTCCCCCCCCCAAAAAAAAATCTAACATTTTGTTGGTTTTGAAAAATGTTTCGATTTCTGACTTGCTGTGGTTTGTTTTCTTGTGATTTCTGACCTTCTGTGTTACAAAAAAGACATTAATCAAATGCCAAATAATCATAAAAACCATACATATGTGATCAAGCATGATCCAGTTGTGAACATGTGGATGGCAATCATTGCTGGTAGACACAATGATACATGAAAGAAAAGCAAGGGAACAACAAAAAACTTACAAAAACACTTGTCCCATGCTTTCTCCACCTTCCAAATAAAAAAACTGTTTGAAAAACATCACATCCTGTGCTGTAGAATGATGGGAATTTGTAAAGAAAATAAATGTGGTGAATGTACAAGTTGCATGACAGACACAAGTAGTGGCTCACAAAGAATGAAGACTGTGCATTATTTCGCCACCAATCAGTCCATTTGATTGCTTTTCTAAGAAGGAGACACCATAGTGTATGTTACTATTTTTTAAAAAAACAATCATGCTGTCATTTGTGCTAAAAAAGCACTTTGTTTACTACTGAAGCATTTCAGTTTTCTCTGACAGACTGTTTCCAGTTCCCAATCAAAATTTCTTGAGGTATTTTATGCAACTGTTGGGTGTTTTTTTCTTTTTGTGTTGTGATGAGTGTTTGCACAGTGCAGTGCTGTATCAGAAATGGCCATTCAATGTGATTTTTGTGCATGCAACTTCTCTTTATTTGCTTCCAATATATGGCATATCTTGAAGAAGTAAATGGTGTCTGTCAGGATTCACACATTCACTACTATACATATGCACAAAATAAAAACAAAAACAACACAGAGGAAGCAGATCTTTATAGATTTTATTCAGAATACGTCATTCTTGCACTGCATGAAAAAAAGAGAAAAGGAAAAACAAGACAGTGAGTAAGTAATGAGAACATGTTTTACATAGCCAACAAAATGTCTTGTTACTGTGAAACCGGCAATACATTTGTCCCTTAATAAATGTTCTTGGAGTTTTTATCTTATAGTTCAATGATAATTATGTCTTATTAAAGAATCAAAAAGCATTCTAAATTCACAACTCTACTTTTAAAAAAGTGTTAAATAATATGGACATATACTTTACGATTCACTGACTTCGACAACTGATTATATATAGTTCAATGATAATTATGTCTTATTAAAGAATCAGAAAGCATTCCAAATTCACAACTCTGCTTTTAAAAAAGTGTTAAATAATATGGACATATACTTTACGATTCACTGACTTCGACAACTGATTGAAGTAGAACAGTAGAAAAGGAGAGATACTGCCTGAAAATTGTTACAATAGTATCTGTAAGCTGTATTTTGGACCACAAGTAAACAGTCCTGCAAAGTATTAAACTAAAATGGCCTCTTCTTTGGTTAAGATACTTTGTTCTGCTCAAAACATTCACTTTGTTTTGTTGATACATAATGCTGCCCTGTTGACTCATCATCATCATCATCATCATCATCATCATCATCATCATCATCGTCATATTCGGTTTAATGTCTGTTTTACATGCTAACATGTGTTGGACACTTGCTTGAAATTGACTTCCAAGTTATCCTATCCTTCACCAGGTTTCCACTGACACCTTTTTGTTTTAGATCCATCCTTATCACTTCCTCCCATGTTTTCTTCGGTCTTCCTCTGCCAGTGGTTCCTGTCACCTTGGTTGTTCTGCATCTACTTGCCCAAGCATTCTTGTC
>RDPX01000036.1:3385135-3421469 GCA_003991215.1 Morbakka virulenta | reverse complement strand
CCACTGCACCGTTTATGTACCCAGTGCTTGCAAGTACCACAATAGATTGAGTTGCTCCCAACTCCCTTCCCACAGACTGAACAGGGAAACTTTCCTTTCTCCAATGGCTTTCCTAAATTGCAACCACTGACCATCACTTTTGTCTTGCCCATGTTCACTCTCAAACCTTTACCTTCCAAACCCTTCTTCCAAGTCTTTAAATTAGCAAGTAGACCATCCAATGTCTCACTGGAGAGAACCAGGTCATCTGCATATAGAAATTCCTCTGGGCAACCCTTTTGAAACTCTCTTGACAGTGCTTCCAAAAGACAAATAAAAAGCAGTGGACTTAGTACAGATCCCTGATGAACTCCACGTCCCATGCCAAAACTCTTAGTATATGAACTGTTGACCCTTCCCCGACTTTTAGCATTTCTGTGCATTGCCTGAACAACCTTAATCAGCCATTCACTTACTCCTAGTTTCCATAAAGCCCACCAAAGAGCTTCTCTTGGCACTCTGTCAAAGGATTTTTCCAAATCCACAAAGGCAAAGTACAGCTTCTTGTTCTTCCCAAGGTACTTCTCTTGCATTTGTCTAAGGATGAAAATGGCATTAATAGTTCCTCGTCCAGGCATAAAACCAACTTGCATGTCATCGATGTTTATTTCACTTCTAATTTGTTTTTTCATAACTCTTTCAAGAACTTTCAGGACTTGGTCCATTAGCTTTAATCCTCTTTAACTACCTTTTTCTAGAGCTTCTCCTTTTCCTTTGTACCAGTTGATAATTGTACTTATTTCCCAGTCCTCAGGAATGACACCATCCCTTATGGTCTGATTTGTTAGATCAGTGATCATCTTTATACTTCTTTCACTTGCAACTTTGACCATCTCTGCCACAATTTCTGAAGGACCAGCTGCTTTGCCCTTCTTCATTTTCTTTACAGCTTCCCTCACCATTTCTTTCTCAATGAAAATGGCTGGTCCAGATACTGCTTCTATCTCTCCAAGATTTTCTCTGTCCCAAGAAAACTCTGTGTTCAACAGTCTCCCATGGTAGCACTTCCAGGCATTCCTCTTTTCATTTTCTGACTGGAGAAACATTTTCATAAATGTTTTAATTGAACCTTTAAACTTTTTTTGGTCATTGCCAAGCTGGCTTTAATCTGTGCTGAAACATTATTTTTAATATTTGGTGGAATCAACTGTGTAATGCAACTTTAAGTGGCCACTTAAAAATCCTTTTAGATTTGGTGACTCTGAGCAATGATCACAATGGTAAACATGCAAGTTTTACTTTCTTCACAACTAGCTGGGTGAATTTCATATATTAAAGAATATGGTCAACCCTTGATAATGTTATTCTTGAAAAAATTCTAAATTTATCATTTGAAAAAAACCCCACATTTTTTATACATCTTTTAGCCCTAAAAACTCTAAATGTATTATGTGAACATGAAATATTCAACTAATTTGTTTATTTTTCTGAGCTCTTCTCCAGGTGTGAGTTTAGAATACTTTTTTTGCTATGTGGTGGGGTTTATCTTAGTGAAATACAGTTTTAAAGCTTACAAAAATTAAAAATATGTGTTATTGCCTTTTTATCTTTTTGTGCTATTTTTACCCCCTGATTCTTGCCCCTGAATAGGCACTAGAATAAGTGTTTTCGGATTGTTTGTAACAGAGTCTAAACCATTCCACAAGATTAGAAAAAAGACCTTCTTAGTTATTATTGTAATCTGGAATTAGTGCTTAGATTTTGAGGTTTTTGAAAATATGCTCAGAAACATGGACTTCTTGACTGATTTTTCTAATTTTTGATAGACATTTTTGACAGTGAAGATTAGTGGAATAAAATTCCAAAAAACACATACTTACAATCAATTGGAATAGGCCTCTAAAGGTCAAAGAACTTTGTTTTCAGTGCTCCTATTGAGTAAACCTGATTAAATAATATTTCTCAAAACAGTAAACCATTTTTTGTGTTTATACAGTATGAAATAGGCAGCATTTTTTAAAGAGTAGTACTAATAGTACTTATTTCAAACATAGAGTTTTGTTTTGCAGTTGCATTTATTATGTTGTTCAGTTTTTCATTATTTTCCTATCAGCATTTGCACTTTGTAATAGATAAAGAATTGTTGGTGATAACTGTGTGATAATTTCTGGTAAAGTTTAAAAATAAGAGTCGTTTGAATGGATTTTTCAGCATTGTGGTTTAATAAAATTATGGCACTACCTGTTGTAGGACTGTTGGTGTTTTTCTAAGCACTAGTTGTTATAAGCATGCAGTGATCCTGTTTTTGTAGCATTACAATTTGCTTATCTTTTATCTTGTAACAATTTAATCCAAATGTATTATTATTTAACCAGCATGGATTAAAATATTTGCAAGCTCCTTATTTATTTCGTTAGTTTTCAATTTTTTGAGTAATCCAATGTGTAAGTACTGTTTGGTACCTAGTATTTTATTACTCTTGGTTTTATGATTGAGCACACTTTTCCAGTAGGATTGAAAGATGAATGGCCATTAGTTTTATTGACCATAGAATGTGAAGTTACAAGAATTATTGAAGTAGGGGCTTTAACTCATAAGCTGTTAGCACGTTGAGGCACAATGTTTTTTGGGTTTTTTGATGCAAATTATGAGGTGCTGCTCAACGTTTCTAATAGTTTCAATATAACTATTAATGAAGCAAGAGATTTTTACACAACTGCACACAAAATAGAATATGGCACTCATTGTATTAGACAGTGCATATATGTAGTTCAATATCTGTCTATTAATACCTCACCATCACACTGGCAAAGTGGCTACTGAGTACTTTGGCATGCTTACTTGCTTCTGTTGTTGCTGCTGCATAGCAGTCGTAGCTGTTTGTTTGGGCTGTTTCCTCTTTGGCTTCTCAACAACTGTTGTATTTTGTTGCTTATGTTTAGCAGACTTAGCTGTTTTATTAGATTATTTCAGCTTGATAGGACGGTCTTCCCATGGCTCCACTTACTGGCTCCTGTCACATTTACCATTGTTTCTGCACCCAACACAAAAGCAGCTCAGATTTTTGACGTGGAGAATGTTGTGTTCCAGACACAGTGCAGCTTTCTGGTCCCCACAACTGTTGTGGCATTTGCAATCGATCGATTTCTTTCTATGCCCTTCATGGACACATACACAAACTCGTGGACAGTATCTATCTTATTTACTGCAAATCTCTCTTTGCAATAGTTGTATAGATATTTTGCATTGCCAATAACCCTCTTACCAGATATTACTGCCTGGTGACAAGAGTTCTTGACAGCGGCCCCTAATCCATCACATATGTTTTTGCCGTTCGACGTCTTAAAGAAGTTTCTCTGTAATGAACATTTCTCCACATTGCTAATGTCTGCAAAACTGACCCGGCCTTTGTATTTGGTTGCAGCTCCATCTGCTCCTTTCTAAAGACAGCCACACATTGGCATCATGTTTCTGATCATTAGATACCCCAATGATAGAATGTTTCTTTGTCAGTACTTGATCATTTTCATCTTTTACTTTGTATTAGGCCATCATGGGGTGGAGAGTCACTTGGTTTGTGTCTCAAAAGGGACTCTGTACCACATTTTGGAATCGATAACTATAGTTCTCAGCATAGTCCATAATCACAATCGCCTTTGCTGTCTTTGCATTTTTCTAGTTGTGTCAATTGCCACTTTGCCCTAAACAGGTGTGCTGGTAACGGTTTCAGAGTGGTCTGAGCACTTTTCAAAAAATCCTTAAATGTGCTTGATTTACTTACACAAAAAACACACCTTTTCATTTGTCCATCTTTACCTTCTATATTGTCTTCCACCTGTGGAACTTAATTTCTTCCTCTCCATACTTTTTGTCAATCTCTTTAAAGCGTTCCTTCATCTGAATATTCTCACATTCTGCACGATCTCCGAGGATACATTTTCCATTTGGGTCACCGCTTTCCGTTTAACATGGCATAATATTTGCCAAATCTGTTTTTGTGATCTTTTTGAATTGTTCTTTTCAACGTAGCAAGTTATTCATGCCCTCAGCTACTGGGGCTGCATTACAGCATATTTGACACAGACAACACTTTCTGTTGGTTTCACTGACTTTTTCTTTGCAGGGTATTCCATCAAGAAAGCTTTGTCTGTGTCAGCTATTGTGGGTGTCATGATAAACTTTGGTTTACATTCCTGGCTAGACACATCTTTCTTGTTGGGAACACTGCGGGTTACTTTGCCTGACAGATAGAACTCTTGTACCTTGGCCTTTGTGTCAGCTGAGATGTGGCCTTTTCTGTTCTTTCTCATCTTACTCTTTCACCAGTATTTGACCTTGACTGATTTTGCCCAGAGGCCTGTCTTCTTTTGGAATTTCCTCTTCTTCTTAATTTTCTTTGTGCTCTCTGTTTATACATGTGACAGTGTCTTTTTGGCTTGTTTCATGTCCTTTTTGCTGTTATTGTTATCATTTATTGATGTCTCAGATGTTATTGTATCTTTAATTCCCGAAATCGTGGCCAGCGTAACCCTCCTTATTGCTGCCATCTCCGCTTGTTCTGGGGAGGCTATGACTCCTCGTTTCATTAGTTCATGCTTTGTTGATGGTGACGTGGTTAGTTTTTCTTTTACTAATAAATCTATGTTATGCTTAGAAAAACACACTTTTTGTCTAAATATTGTGGTAAGTTTAGTCTGTTTAGGCTACCAAGATGAAAAAGGAAATTTCATGTTATAAGCCAGTGTCGTGGTAAATTAAACTGATATTTTCATTCTAAAATTTTGCTGTAAAAAGAAGTTGTTTGTTTTACATAATTCAGATCGAACAAGTGTCTGTTTATCTATTAATAGTCAGAAATTGTGTACTTGAATGTTGTTTTGAGAACAGTATAGCGTTGCGGACACAGATATTTGGCCACTGTAAACTGAATGATCATTTTTGGGGGAAAATGAGTAGACATATTTAGTCATGACGATATGCCATTGAAACTGAAAGACAGCTTTTTTCAATAAATTGTCTGTGGTGTTGTAGAGATAGCCCTGTTGCGGACACTACATATTTTGACCTCTTGAAGTGGCCTGAAACGAAAAAATTGTATTCTTATTAAAAATAACAGTTGTTTTGCAGATATTTTTTTCTATTGTACATGCATTAAATTGTGTTTTTATTTTATTTTAAAACAAAATTTTGCTACTTTCATGCATAGAAGCCTTTGGGTTATGTAATTAGAAAGGCCAATCATATAACGAGCAAAGGATTCTACATAAATGATCACTGTTAAATTGATAATCGTTGTATCCTGATCAAATGAAAAGCATATTGTTCATAACAAAATGTTGCAACTTATGTTGCATGATACATAAACTCCTTTAATGGTGGTGTATGAAATATTGTATTTTGAAAATATAGCTTTTCTGAAGTGCAACAGCATAACGAAAAACAAGTCATTTTTCGAGGAATTTTTTTTGTATTACAAAATACAAACCATATATAGGCATGTTATATATTGTTGCCCAGCTACATCTACCCTTCATCTACATGGAAAACAAAGTTTTAAGCGTATATTAGCAGTAGTTTTTAAAAAACGTAAGCGTAACAATGGTCAATTATTTTGGAGTAAAATATAGTGAAAATACCATAATTAAAGTTATCTCTCTTTCATGACAGTGCCCTTTTGTAGAAGCGAAATAGATTTTCTCGTTTTCATTCACCTTTTTGTGTAAGTTAATTTTATGTTTTCCATCTTGTTGCTCACACAACTCTTCGTGTTCTGAAAATCATTAGATAGCTATTCTCTGACATTTTGGGGGTTCCAAGTATTACAGAAGCTGCTGTGAGAACTATATCAGGACTTTTAAGTGGAAATTTTAAAGCAGTTCACACATAAATGGGATCTCCAAGGATAAGATCAAGTTGAAAATTCCTGTGCCTGAGTGACATACTTTTAGAGGTTTTCTGCATATGACCATTTAGTGGCAGAAATGCCAGGATTTATCATTTTTTCTAAGCTAGTTGAGCATAAATATAAGCTTAAATATAATATACCCATAGGGGTAGTAGTTATCCAAAATCTCTTCCAAGAGGAAACCTAATCCACAAGGGTAACTGAGAAGGAAAACAAATTTTTTTGTGCAACTACATTCTTTTAAAACAGGGTTTGCTTCATCTTTTAATACATCAAGACTGACTTGAATGTCCTCTCTGAATTCCCCTTGAAAATTTTACCTGGATATCCTCAATAAAGTGGAATGTTGATTAGTATTCTTAATACATTTTGTAATTGATATTTTTTAAATTAAATGTTTTTTCATTTTTAGATGGTGCTAAAAATTTGTCTTACATAGTTTTTCATTTTCTCCAGATCTTTCTTGGTTCGTATTTCAATGCATTAATAAGTCTTCTTCTGAAAAGGTTGGTTATTTGTTTTGCATGAGAAGGTACCTTAAGCTCAAGGCCATTTATGTATCTTTATGAAAATACAATTCATTCCTGCTTGGAGTACTGTTGTCACATTTGGAAAGGTGTACTCTTATTGCATCTTGATGTTCTTGATAAAGTTCAGAGATATATTTGTAACTAAATAGGTCTTGGCCGTGCAGCTGCTTCAGCCACTGTGTCATTAACAAAATGTAGCTTGTCTTTGTTTTTTATGTAGCTATTATTTTTATTGTATATCTTCTATTAAGCTTTTCTCACCTGTACCAGCTGAATTTATTGTGTCTTATGTGACTCATTTCTTTTAATTTATTTATGTTATTGCAGGTGTTGCTCCATGTTGTAATAAATCTTTCTATCAATATAGTTTCTTTCCCCAGACAGCTGCATTATGGAGCTTTTTGCTTCAGAGTCCTGTCCTTTCCTTCATCTTATGACCTGAATGTATGTAAGTGCAGGGTCAACTCTTGTATCTCAACCCTACTTTTTTGTCTTTTAATTTTCTTCTTCTTCTTCCTCTTCTTCTTCTTCTTCTTCTTCTTCTTCTTCTTCTTCAAAGCTGTATTCAGTTTGTAGTTTTATGCCTTATGGGCTTCTTAACCTGGGAAAAATTATGATATTTACAACTTTGGGTCTGCTAAAATCAGAGACAGGAAGAAGGCTTCTTGAAGTTGTTGGGTTGGTTTTTATTTGTATTCCATTTGTATTAATTTAATATATTCAACTTTTTCTATATTCAGTTATTGAATTTAATTTTCTCCGAGATCAGTAAATCGTTTATTGATGTCAGGTAGTTTTAATTTTAGTTTGATTTGAGATTGAAATGAAAGCAGCGTTGTGCAGAGTGAGGACAATCTGGGTCACTAGACAAAGAAAATAATTTATCTGTGGTGCTTTGATGAAAATTTTATGTTTTCTGTTCAATCAGGAGTAGAATGTATGTATTTAGCAATGCTGTTTCACTCTCTTTTTATTCATGTCCAGGCGGTCACTGAAAATTTAGAATCGTCAACAAAGGTTAAGGGGACAAAAAACAAGCCCAAATCAGTAAGGTTTGCCGACCTTCATGAAAATGGGATGGAAGAAGAAACTGGTACATCTGAGGATATGTTGCAGGATGAACCTCAAAATGGCAATCAAAATGGTGTATCGCTGTCTGTAACTGATAATGGGTACTATATACTTAGTGGGTGTCAGTTTGTGATATTTCTTTTTTTTAGTGTTGGTTTAGCGATTTTGTTAACTTGGGGCTGGTGTAATGTTACAGCAAATCCCAAATGCCCCAGTTACGAGTACCTTAAGTTAAAGTTTAAGTATTACTACTATGCTTATATTCAGACATGGTTTATGAATGAGACGTATCTTTAGTGTCTAGCTTTTGCCACACAAAAAAGGGAAAGGTCAAGAGGATGTATTGTTTGAGGTTACACTAATTTATTGTATAGTAGATTGCTTCTTGTATAAATTATCATTGTTATTTTTGTACAAATTCTGGAAATATTTTGACCTAACGTAGTTATTAATGATAAGTTTTACTGTAAGGCCCAAAGTAGACATCTGTAAAATCATATGTGTAACCGGTTTACAACCATTAATGAAAGGAGAAAATGCCTTGGCAGGGGTGTAAATAGTAGATTTGTTCGGTTCGGACATTTTTTGTTAAGCACAAATTAAACCCTGACGTGTTTTTAACCCGGTGTTTGAGGGCGTTCAGAGTCCTTTGGGAAAGTTCAAGACTGATCTCCAAAACAAAAAGACATTTATGCCTTTAAAGAAACTAGGAAAGCTTAAAAAATGAAGATTTTCAGTAGAAACAATTTCCTCTGTTTTCGATGCTTTCTGTATCTCGCTGCTCAACTGACTTATATTCCTTATTTGTCCTGTAACAATAAGTCAAATCGTTGTAGGTTTTTTCTTAGATTTCTGGAGTGTTCACAGGAAGTCGGTTAAACTGACTTACTTTGTGACCCCCCATCTCCTTCCTGGCTCACCAGTTAACGCATTAAGAATTCTTCAGACAGATCTAACTTCTCAAAAAATCTTACTCTTACCAATACTTTGCCCTACATTTTCTTGTCCATTTGGCATTGACCCGTGTCTGTGATGAGATTTACTGCCTCACTGCTCATGAATTGCATAGTTACCATTATCTCACAAAAAAAGAAACATCAGTCGTGAAAGCTAATGCAAACAAAAGTCTTAATTTTTGTCATTAGGTTAAATAATGGCGAATGTTGTTCAATATTAAGACCCTTGAAGGTTTTTCAGGTGCATGTTTCACAATTTCATATGATACGTCAAAATATTGCATCAAACTTTTCTGTAGTTCATTTCTGTTTACTTAAGTACGTATGTTTGCCAAAAAATAGTGTTGTTATTAGTTTTTAAGATTACTAGAGATAAAACCCAAATTGGGAGAAATAGATTAGGGATAAAGCCAAGGCACGTCTTTCGATGAACTAGAAACAAGTGTAGCTGACGTTAATTTATTGACTTTGAAGAACGCACAGCTTCATTTTTTGTCTCTTCCTTTATCTCTTCAATTTTCGCATGTGAATGCACTGTTCCTTTAAATTGAAAAATTTTCGAGGTGTGAAAGAGCGCACACTTTTTTCTGAGATCAAATATTCTCATCCCTTCTTTCGCCTGTGAATGCACTTTTCCTTGGATTGAAATGAAGTTTAATGACCCTTTGTGTGAATTTTGGTGAGGCTTAAAGAAGGATGGTTCTGTTACTTTGATTCAAAGGTGAGAACTAAATTTAATTCCTGATGACGTCGCAGGGAGATTATTTTGAATGTACTTTGGGTTGCTGAAGTTGTTCAATTGCTGCATTGGTTTCAGGAGCACACATTGGAATTTTAATGACCAGAAGTGCTGGTTTTCATTGATTTTGACTCGCGTCATTCGGCGATGGAAACTTAATTTTTTAAAGCTCGATAAAGGCACCTGATGGATTGAGAAACAATTTGCTGCTTATCAAGCTATGTCAATATACACATTTTTTATATGTTCATGGAAGTTTCTGAAAAACTGACATTTTCAGTACTGCTCAAATAAAGCGTGAATGGATTAACTTTTTTAAAAGTATGTCTTCGCTGACCGTGAGCTTATTATCCGGCCAAAGTTGTTTTGTATTCAAAACTTTGCAAATGTGACTGAGCATTGTGTGTTCAGCCACACAGCTTCATATTTAACCTAGTAGTAGAATCAATATTGCTCTTAAATAGCACCCCATACTTAACAAAAAGTTATCGACTATTTTCTAGACATTGGCCGACGCACCTGATCCAAACATTAAAGGTGCCTGTACAGCAGACTATGCAGATATAGTTTTAACAGCTCAATATGGCCAACATAGCTATATTTCTAATCCATTTTCAAAATCGTGCTCTTTGGTTGAATTGAAGAAACCAGCTCACATCTCAGGGGTATCCTGACTGATCAAAACACAGCTCCAAAACCCCTGGATTAAGAAGCATTACGAATATTAGCTGCCTTTTCCGAAATAGCAGCATACGTAGCTACCCCATTTAAGACCCCAATTTAGTAATTGTCAAGTTCAGATTTTAAAAGTATCAAGAAATTGGACACTGGTGCTGTTCAAGGAATTCTGGTTCACTTTGGTGCTTATATTTGCCTAAAAATTTCACTCCTTGAAGCGTTTTCAGTTAGTCGAATGATGCTTATTCCGAAAATTGTTTCCGTTATGCTCAACAGGAGTTGCAACTTCACAGTTTCTTCTTTTCAGTTACTTGTGCATTATGAACAACTGAATCAACATCAGATGCTTCAGTACAAAGTATACGATTGATATATTATCCCCATTAACTGCCTAAAGGTGGATCTCGCTCTCGTCATGATCAGCCAGAATGGACACTTAGTTAATGAATAAAAACGTTACTCAAATCAGAGACTTTTCCTTTGTACTTGGTGCACAAGACACAACCCTTTTCCCGCTTTCCCGATATTTTCAGCCAACTCCACCTTTGTTTTCAGTTTTTCAAAGTTTTCTGTTTGGGAAGGGAGAGGAAAGTTGATAATCCAAAAAATTGGCAAGGCAACTTGTTTACAAAAAATTTAAGAATTTAAAGCACCCGAAGAAAAGCAAACCCAATGCAATGTACATCTTGGCACGATCAGTTAATACTACAATTTTGCAAAGATGTTTGGCTAGAATTCAAATTTATAAAAAATTATCTACAATCTTTGGCAAAATTTTTTTCCAGAAAGTTAACACGAATCGAGAAACACTCTCCTTTACCTGACAGATGCCTGATGACAAAATTTTGTTGAACAGTGCTATTTGAATATTATTTTACTTAAATATATTATTACTCAAAGCTAAATTTGGTTCTTGCAAATATTATACGTAAACCTGCATTACTTCTAATTAGCTCCAAGGCACTACCTTATAGCTTGTGGACGAAATTGTGGTGTCTTTTTAGAAGGCAGCTCTAATTAAAGGAAGACTTTGTAAAGGTAATTCAAGAAAAGAAGCTTTTTTAAAGAAGCATAATCTTTACAAAAAAATTAATGTTTCATAGAACGTCTACTACAGTGTCATATTCTTCCTCAACTTCGTCGATTAGTTGCATTTTTTCGTAAATGAATTTTTATTTTCGACTTTGTGATATACAAGAAATAAAAACTTGTTCATCTTTTTCGCAACATTTTTTCACCCTCTTGTAAGACCTAACGGACGTTCTGCACAGGGTTTCATTATCCTTTAAAGGACTGTTTGCCTTGATGACGCTTGTAGATTTTTGAAAGGCGTTTACCACTACATCTGTGCCTGGATGTACTCAGTACATTCTCCAGATGCAGTAGCTAGATCTTTTTGGACATAAGTGATATTTTAATGCTATATTTTAGATGACATGCAAAAGGATCCCATACAGATAACGACGCCCAAAGACAAATGAGCCAAAGACGTTTTTCACACATTCCTCTCTTACGTTTGCTTTTCTCATGGGTTACTGGTGTTTTGCTATTTTCCTTTTTGCGTCCTTAATAGCTAACATTGGTTTTACCTTTGTACCATCTGCTTTTGCAGAGAGACGGACAGAGAAACGACTTTTTCGCACCTAGTTGTTGTTATGGTTCTTGGTGTGTCGATAGTAGCTTTAGACAGTATCACTACAATTGGATGCCTCGCCCATAAGAATAGTATTACGAGATCACGAGGTTTGTATGACAATTTTAAAATATTTGTTCTCATAGCGTTGCAGAAACAATTTTGGCCATTACTCTCTCAGGATCTTCAAGAGCAATAAATGTTTTTCCTTGTAAAAGAGGTAATTATGTATCGAGAACTTCTTAAACCATTCGCTTTATGCTTATTCATATCAGACTCAGTGATTGTATCAAATACTGCTAGCGCTTTCTTCAATAAGAATTTTCATGGTACTCTTGAACTACGCTCTCATCTACTTGAAATCGAGTCCATTACAATATTGTCAATCTTTTGAAATAAAACTATTCTACCTTAAGATTTTTTCCTTTATGTCAACCTTCTCGTTACTCATTGTGGACATTGGTGGTTTTTTCCTCCTTCATAATCAAATTCATTGTTCATCAATGTATTTCCGTTTAGTTGGTCATTTGCCAGACATCTGTGTACTTTACAATTTTTTATTTGAAATGCATTTTACTTAACTACATATGTTCTTCCCTCGTGATCATGCAAAAGGTTATCATCTCAGATTATTTGAAAGAGAATCGAATATCAACATTGGAATGATGAATCAACCTTACAAATAATTGATTAAATTGATGTAAGTTTTGAAATGTTCACTAAGTTGAGAAAGAAAATTGTCAGTGAACAAGCCGCGCTCCTGTCAACTTTATTATGGAATACAAGACCAATTATCAGACTATTTTCGCAGTCATCTTTTTTACTACTCTAATTGGACACCATCGTTTGTTAAAACGCTTACATGGCAGCCAAAAAAGAACTTTGCACTATTGCAGATGATAAGGTTAGTGTGACAGCAAGCAGAAAGAAAAACAAATAAACTCAAGGAGAAATAACATACAAAGAAAGAATCTTTAAAATATATCGTAGAATTACATTGAAAATGAATGTAGAATAACTTTTGTGGAAAAAAACTAAACCAGTTTATTTATCCTTTAGTTTAGGAATGGTAAAAGGGTGTGGCACTAATTAGAAGGCGATACCACTTAAGAAAACAATTCAGATGCTATGGCGCTAATAAAAATGTTTATGAACGACTTGGTTCTACTTGAAAGGAGGTTTTCATTAGAAGTAATGCGGTAGCTACCACTAAAGGGTTTTTTAAGTTATTCTTGAAACTTCCCAGTTTTTTGAAGACGCTTGACTTCATGGACCCAGTAGAATCACAGATAAGAGTTTTATTATGTCATGGTACGTAATCTTTAGCCCAACTTCTAGCTCCTGACATGATAAAGCTTTTCTATCGATAGATGATTTTTGTTAAGTTTTTACCCATTGAGAGATAATTATAAGCAGATTTATTTCGTTTTATTCTTTTTATACTCTAGGAATATGAAAATAGGACTGGTAGCTGTACTGTCATCTCTGCTAACAACTTGTTTAAAAATGCGCTTAATTATTTCCTTGAAAATTGATTTAGTTGAATTTTCTTATGTTACCCGCCAGTAACAGAATTTTTCACTATTTTAGAACCAAAGCGCTAACGTCAGTCAGATATTAATCCACTCACCATACCTTTATATTCTCTTTTATATTTTATTTAATTTTTTTTTTGTTCGGCGAACACACTTTTTAGTTGCTTTAATTAGAGCAACGAGGAATTTGTTCATCGGGGTTACTTTGCTGATACAAGTCAATGGCTTTGTGAAAGATTCGAAAAAAATTTTTTGTTCTGTAAATCTAAAGGCGAAACCTACTTCAAACTACTTCAGAGAGATCTGGTTTTAAAAAACAATTTGAAAAATTAAACAATCAGGATAGTTTCAAGAAAATATCGTCTTTCTGTGCCCGGTAACTTTCATGTCAAAAAAAGTTCCTCATCTATTTACAAAGGATGTCATGCCAGCCACAAATTTAAGTATGGTTTTTCATGATATTAAGTGCCATTATAATGTCCGTACTCTTTTAGACGAATAACAGTGGCTGTGGACAAATTGAATTTGTATATATTTTTTAGTATTTTTGACTGATGTAAAGACTGGTTGTCTCCTTTTCTTTGTTTGTTTCTTCATGAATGACAACGCCTTGGTTCAAATTTCCTTATTCCTGTGTCTTAGCGGTCCCTGTCGGTTGCCAGAGAAAAGATTTCTTCTAAAACGAATATAGTTTTTATTGCTATTTTAAATTTCTACTGACATAAAGTCACTGTGTTGGCAGTGTGTGAAACTAGGTGGGCAGAAGAAAGGAGACTTACGAGTGAGGAACTTACTCCCTTGTATTCAGGACCTATAAGAGGAATCGCAATGCTACTAGACAAGACGGCCACAGAGACAAAGATTAGTTGGAAATCAGTGTCGATCAGGAGCATCACTGCAAGACTAGATAGACCTTTGGTGAAGACTTCCATAATTCAAATCTATTCGCCAACGAAGGGCAATGAAGATGAACTGAAAGAGGAGTTCTACAACCAGCTTTAAAATACCATTAATATTTTATCAAGTCAATATAAGAAAACCATCATTGCGGACTGGAAAGCGATGGTTGGGAGTAACTGTACAGGACTATGCAACAGTGCGATACCAGATGGCTCTGCGAAAAGTACCAATGACAATGGAGAACGAATCAATGAGTTCTGTAACGAGAACGACCTTAGTAGTGGTAACACCTTCTTTAAGCACAAAGGTATTCACAAAAGGATCTAGAGGTCACCAATGAAAATACAGTGAATGAGAGCGACTACAATTGCGTAAGAAGAAGATAAAATTCATCCCTCCAAAATCAGGTATGTTAAAGAGAATGGAAAGGGGTGAAAAAAGGAAAGCATTTGCAGTAGAAAATCTGGTCACCCCTGAAATTTTAGAGAAATTCCAAGAACAGCTGTCAAATTGCTTTGCTCTCTTTCAAAGAGACATGGACATAGACGAAAAACAGACAAGTCTCATAGAAGTTTTGAATTTAAGTGCCAGCAGTGTTGTGGGGCTCAAAAGAGGCGACAAGAAAGGCCAGTGGATAGCTCAAGATAAATGAAAGTTGATTAGGGAGGGTGGAAGTTCCAAACTCAATAGAGATCAAAGTGAAGCAAGGGAACAATCCAGAATTGTACAAGAAAACTACACAGAGATTGACAAATAGTGAAAAAAAGAGCTAGAAGGTACAAGCTAGCATAATTCAAAAGTAACAAAGGAAGCGCAAGAAGCAGCCAATCGGAATGATACAAGAGAACATTTGAAATCGTCAAACAACTTTCTGGGAAAAACAGGTATGCGAACATCCCAACAAACAGCAAAAAGAAGCAAATGAAAGATGGACTGAGCATTTTATAGAGGTAATCAACCAACCAGCCCTAGAGATGCATTTCGACTGGAAATACCCTGCACATGTACAGGAGTAGGACGGAGAGATTAATCCTATCACAAGGAAGGAGGTCACAGAAGCTATGGAGAGAACGAAATATAATAAAGCCTCAGGAATTGACAATTTCAATGTTGAATTGCTTAAAATTGGAGGAGCAGCAGCTGAGGATCAGTTGCTACGATTATTTAATCAGATTTGGAGAGAGAACACAGTTCAAACAGAATGAAAAAATGAAGTGATCGTCAAATTACCTAAAAAAGGAGATCTCTCAGACTGTAACAACTGGAGAGATATCACTCTCTTATGTACAACAGGAAAGGTGCTTAGCAGGATAATTTTGAAGTGTTAACTAAAACCAGTAGATTCCAGGTTAAGGAGAGAACAGATAGGGTTTAGTGAAGGGAGGTCATATATCAAAGAAGTTTTTGTCTTGAGAAATATCCATGAAAGGAGTTTAGAATTCCGGTCACAGCTTGTGGTAACCTTCTTTCATTTCAAAAACCGTTTGACAGTACACAAGGACAGTCACTTTGAAAAGTGCATGGTGTTCCTAGAAAGATCATTAACATCATCAAGTCGATGTACAACCACCCAACTTGCAAACTTAGAAGAGTCTTAGGTACAACTGAGGAATTGTAACTAATCTCTGGAGAGTGACAAGATTGAATTCTAGCCCCCTTCCTATTTATTCTATGTATTGACTATTTCAATGAAAAGGGCAATGTCAGGTGGAGATTTTGGTGTCTCCTGGGAGAATAACAAAGCTGACAGATATTGATTTTGCTAAAGTTATCGCCGTAGTGACTAGGGACAGTCAGTTATGCATGCCAAAATATGACCAGTAGATTGATAGCTGAGGATGCCAAAGTCGGATTGAGATTTAAGAGGACAAGAGCAAGATATCCAGAAAATTATGGGGAGATACAGTAATGGACGAAGAAATAATGAGACAAGCAGGTCCAAAAGAGCTACAAAAGATATTCGAAGGAAGAAGGTGGAAACTAGCAGAATATACAGTGAGAATTCTACACAGACTATGTTCTCACTGCGCTCTGTCTTGCAGGCCTAAAGGTGGAGAGAGGAAACGAGAAAGCCCTTGGAGAACAGGCAAGTCACAATTCAAGATGACGAGAGCCTGTAGTTTACGTAACTGAAATACTTAAGGTTTGACTGTGGGTCGGGTTCCCTGGTGCCGTCTTGCTGCCTTATGGCCTGCAAGAACCGAAGGAGTTAAGGTTTAAGATAAGGTTTAGAATGACAATATTGAAACCTTGTTAAAAGTTGTCAACCGATTTCTTGTTTTTCCTTAGACCTTGTAAAAGAAACAAATAGACTTTGTTCTTTCCTTGCTCATTTAATTTTTGTTTTTGATATCCTTTCACTCTATCAATACAAGTTCACTTTTCACATTTCGTCACGAACAAAATTGACATTGGTAATTGTATTTCAAAAATTTCACGGATTTAATCAGATTTTAATATGTGATTGCTACTTATGATCAGGAATTGATATACACCAATGAGTCTATTTTCTTCTTTGCTCTTTGGTCATTGCAAAGCCTACATATGAATATAAAGATAAGTGTATTTATGAAGCAGTTTGCAACATATGCTTTTACCAAGGATAAACATTATGAAAATTGATAAATAATAGCTCATCCAGCCAAATAAACTATCTTAGTTTGTTGAATGTCAGACAATATATAATTGCATTTATTGCTAAAAAGATTTAAATGTTGACTACTATTTTAATCTGTAGACAAAGTATAGGTAAAAAACCCAAAATATTACTCCAGTTCTTATATGGACGTCAAAATAAAATTGTATTAGTTAAGACTATTTACGTGGTATCTGTAATTCCCTTCTTACCAAAGATTAGAGTCACTGTTTATGGCTCAAAAGCATAAATACGAGTAATAAACTTTCTAAAATTATTAAAATAGCACATGTATTATGCTATTAGAAACGAAGTCATCTTTAATACTCAAATATTAACGGTGTCTTGATGACCAAATGGAACCTTTAAAAGTTTCTCTAATGGTTCACAAAGTTACTTCATAAACAATGTTATGGTTTTTTAAACAATATTTTCAACAACAGATGTGAAATAATGGCACATTTGTAATCAGAGGAGATCATACAGAATTTGTACATATTAGCTTAGGTCAATTGTAAACTTTACGTCTTACCGATTAACTAAGTATCATTAGTGGTTTGTGTCTTCCTTAAAATATTTTAAATGAAGGTAGAATGAGCAGAAACACGTAACGACTTTTCTATCTAATACCTGAGTTTGTAAAAAAAATTCAAAACAAGAATATGATTACAGTGAGACATTTGCAAGGGTAAAAAGATAATTAACATCGCGTAATGTAAATATGTAAATAGCAAAGAACAGTAATACAAATATCAATATTTATTCACACTATATTTTCGGTTTTTGCCTGTCATAAGCCACAAATACAAGATGCACAAAGATCTTTGAGTTTAACTACATATACAAGTAACTTTATTGTGTCTTTAATAGCTGCTAAAGGGGCTTTGAGGACCAAAGGTCCACACCCGACTGAAACACGAAAGGTTTTTTTTGTCTTTCATTAAATGTTAATGTCATTTCCCTCTAGCAATTGGGGCTCAGACGGTGCCCTTCAGAGGGCCGTTGTTTTGGCAGTTTGGGATTTCTTGGTCGGATGCACTTCCTGACGCCTACCAATGGCTTTTTCCTTTGTGTAAAATTCCAAATTCTCCTCACCCACTCGGGGAATCGAACTTGGAATCGCTTGGTTACTGTACAACTGCAGTAATCATTAAGCCACAGCTGACACTCGAAAGTATATTACCAAAAGTTTCTCTTTCTGTTATAATAACAACACTACCAGTATTTGGATGTCTATTACAGAAGCAATCGTCAATTTGAAAAACTTAATTAAGTTTTGAAATTTCAAAATTCTTAAAGAATACTAATAGTCACATTACTCTTCTTTGGTATGTATATAGAAAAATAAGTAAGCTTTTCTTCATTGGAAACTGAATAAGAGATTTTTTCTCCAGAAAGCATTACATACAAGCTGTTAAGCTTGATAGCTTATACCACATATTTCCTAATTGCTTTCCCTTGCCTTTACTTATTTATATATGTATAGTTGCTATTTGCATTAAAGATTTCACAGCTGGACTTACATTAGTTAAAGTGCAATTCTCAAGCTCAAGGGTATAAAGAAATAACTTATTTTTCAATAATACGACAGGGTTAAACGTACAGTTTATCTGGTGAATATCAATGTTATCGCACATTTCTGGTTCATTGGCTCCTGCGTAATTTTGAAGGTCAGGTTTTTATTTTCGTTTAAACTTCAGTAGATAGCTCGCAATGCTTGGATATATAAATATTTATATATTTTCCATAAAAGGCCAACTATGAAAGTAATCCGTAGACTACTGACTTGGTACTTAACACATTTCTTTGTGAATGTACCAGTGTTATCTAAACGCCAAGAGTGAATTTCCAGAATACAAAAAACCTAACAGCTGGTACAGCTAGCCAGTGTCCCAATGAGTGTCATTACTCGTCATGTATTTCATTCTCTTTCTACCAGCTGAACCTCACTTGATGCCAGTAAACTGGACTGTTATATTTGGTGAGTTTAGGAACTCTTCTGCCATTAGCCTAATAAATGGCTTCATCATTTTTTCCCGATTGGACTGAAATTCCAACATTACTGAATTAATAACTTCCTGTAAAAACTCTTATGCTACAGATACAAAAGAAGCTGTAACACGTTTCTTTAGGCGAGAGACTAATGTCAGCTTGAATTAATGTCAAACTCGCCAAACTGTTGCCCTCATTTTAAACAGATGTATAGATCTACACTTGTCAAACGTACTCCTTCCTATTCATAAGAGTAATCTGCTGCAAATCATTTTGGGCCTTAGACCAATAAAATTTATGATGTTGTTGATATAAAACACATCGCTACATGTGGAAGCATTAAATGAAGATCTGCATTTCATTGCTACCTTGTTGTACATTTAAACCTAGGTCTATGTTACCTCCTGCGCTCTTAAATATCGCATTATCTGATTGCTTAGAAAAAGTTTTGTTATTGACAGTCGAGAAATTGTGTGGGTTTTTTTCGAGTTGGTTAAAGAAATGGGAGTTGACCTTGTAAACAAACTCAATAAACGTAAACACCAACAAACTGCAGATAAACTGGCTTGATGAAGTGCTACACTGGACTCCAGACGATTGTAATAGGGAGGATGGGGGATTGGGGTGGAACCAAACATGAGCCGGATTAAGAGCATTTACAGGGATCTGTAGATAGTCAACTTCTGCTAGAGAAGCATGGCATTCTTGCTGGGGAAAGAAGAGCCTTCTCCTCTTCTCTGACTAGAAAGTCTGTCTAATTGAGTCAACAACATTTAAAGGGTACTTTATTGAATAGAAGTAAGTAAATAGGCATAGATTTAAGGGCTCTGGTAGATAAGGACAAAATCTTATACCTGAATATTGGAATGTTATGTACAAAACATGTAAGACATGTTTTTTAAAAAACGTATATTATGAAATAATTTTGGATTGTTTGTACTTACATCACCTGAAATTAGTACTTTCTTTTCTGTGTTCTTTCTTTTGAACCTTTTGAAAAACACATGCATAATTAATTCAATCTATCCTGCGGGTCTGTTTTTACCTTTTCTGTCAGCTTTGGGAATCAATGTTAAAGCAGAGTTAGTAAAAACTGCTTGCTTGATCTATCGTCTTTTAAAACACGTCGCCAATCAAAAGCTCAACAGTAATTTGAATGACAACCCTCCAAAATTTGACAGTGACCAAAATTTCTTGACTTATTATTAATCGAAATCTGACTTTTTAACCACATACAAAATGTACTTAATTAAAATTTGCTGGCTGTGTGAACGTAATGGAAAAAGAGTAAAAGCACCTGCTAGAATTTCTTTTTCTTGTTGTCCTGCTAGACTCTTGACGGTACCACTTTTCCGCATCGACTGTGCTTCTTTCAGCTTTGCTGATCGTTTCCCTCCCAATGTCGGGCGGAGCAATGCCAGCAATAGTGTAGAGGCATGGTGTGTGGGTTGATTTAATGAAGACGTAATAATACGACAGGATTCATCGAGGGCTGCATCCAGTTTCTTGGCGTGGGTAGATCTTGCCCATATAGACCATGCATACTCCGCGGTGGTAAAAACGTAATGCTAATTTTGACTAATGATGGTCAAAATCGAAGAACAGCCTTATTCTTGACATGGTACTTTAAAAGTTAAATATTGGTCTCCGTTATTAGATGAGTGAAAAATGGACAGGTATTCCTAAAGCAAACCCATAACATCAAGATGTAAGGCTACTTCTTAAAATATTAAAAGTTGTAATGTCAGAACTAACTATTGGGAAAAAATTAAGATATGCTTCTTGGGAGGGACTTTTGGTTCTTGTCCATTGCTATTAATTGTGCAATCTACAAAACTTTACAGCTGTAATTATAATTATACGTCGTTCTTTTTGCTTTTTAATAGTTAACTTGGTGAACAGAGAAATATTGTTGTTAATGAAGTTATCTTTATTGGTTAATATCTAAAAATATATGGTTTTAGTGACATTTCAAACTTCAAAATATTACTTACAATTCCTTCTTCCGAAAGTCTTAAACTACATAAAACTGTATTGTAATTTGCACTTTTTCCCCAATTTTCCCTAATCTAAAATTCCTGAAATATTAATGGGTTGGTGTTTTACTCAATCTAAATAAGGTCATTAAACCTGGCGCCACGGTTCCGTTCTGAAAATAATTAGGTATACTGTTATCTTCTTTTATCAGTAATTCGTCAATCTTGGAAGACTTGTCAGCACCTGTTATCACTAACTATAGGCTACAACAAGTTTTTCTAATTTAATCCGGCACCAATTTTGACGCTTCTCAATTGGCTATTTGGGTAAAGACAACTATAAATCTGATTTATTGAAGCAAGTAACCAAAATATAAAAAAACCCTGGTATTTTCCTACTTACAAGAGATTTGGCCGCAATATTTGAAAAAAGCAGAGCTTTCCAATTTTAAGTAGACTGCTAATTGATGGGAATAAGGATTTACAACAAC
Organism: Morbakka virulenta; assembly: GCA_003991215.1. NCBI lineage: Eukaryota > Metazoa > Cnidaria > Cubozoa > Carybdeida > Carukiidae > Morbakka > Morbakka virulenta. The sequence goes on along the minus strand of RDPX01000036.1, from coordinate 3,400,449 downwards.
AGACAGTTATAAGTTTTTAAACTTAAGAAAAAAAGTTAATTCTGTTCAAAATTCACTTAGGTTATACAACTATTCCGTTTTTTCTATTCTCAAAGTATAATAAACTAATGGAATCCATTAAAGAAATTTGTTCAGCTAGTCATATGTCTACAAAACCCCCTACTTTCAAGCAACTAATATCTAGCGTTTTCATAGTCGTTGTCGTCTCTTAGTGACTGTGGTCAAAGCATCGAATTTGTACCGATAAGAGAAATAAGTAATTCTAAATATTGTACATGCATCATTAAGTATAAACTCAAATGCATGTCTTTAACAAGAATACGAAAATACCTTACTGTTACATACATACATACTTTTACATATATATATATATATATATATATATTTGTTTACCTGATGACTGTGAAAACATGAAACTGACAGTTTTATAAACTAAGTTTGTTAATTTTCTTTGTCATTCCCCATATGATAGCTCTAACATTCTTATATTATTGAGCACTGTCAATAGCTAATAATTACTTCGATACTGGTACATATATATACATAGATAGATATAGATATAGTATTACGCTTATAGTATTATTGAGTATTACGCTCCCTTACGAAAATTTGGTTGAGCACTCTCTCTGAGATTCGGGGACCTGTTGCTTGCGTAATGCGAAGCTCACTGCACTTGCGTAGTTTGAGCACTCTGACAGGATCCCACAGTAACTCTTTAGGCTGTGTTTGCTCCGGCAACATGGCCAGAGAGTTATGTCTCAGAAGCTCTGTGCTGCACTGATGAGCCCACAAAGGGCGAAACGGTACTGTCTGCAGATTGAGTAGATATAGATATAGATATATATAATCTTCGTTTTTGTACATAAAATCATAATGATTACGTCTAGTTAATAGTTTTGGGTGTATATTTCTATTTTTAATTTATTATATGAAAGTTCCTCAAAGCAAGCAAGGAGGTACNCCTGTTGCTTGCGTAATGCGAAGCTCACTGCACTTGCGTAGTTTGAGCACTCTGACAGGATCCCACAGTAACTCTTTAGGCTGTGTTTGCTCCGGCAACATGGCCAGAGAGTTATGTCTCAGAAGCTCTGTGCTGCACTGATGAGCCCACAAAGGGCGAAACGGTACTGTCTGCAGATTGAGTAGATATAGATATAGATATATATAATCTTCGTTTTTGTACATAAAATCATAATGATTACGTCTAGTTAATAGTTTTGGGTGTATATTTCTATTTTTAATTTATTATATGAAAGTTCCTCAAAGCAAGCCAGGAGGTACGAAGAATTTTTATGTCCAGAACTGACTTCTTACCTAGATTTAAAACTAGATATATGGTATTTATGGCTCTACGCAGACTCGGAAAAAACTGTTACCATTAAAAAGAACTCTCTTGTTGCCTTTCACTAATGTCAAAGGCCTTCATTCCAATTGTTGCTTTCTTTTCTTTACTTCCTTCTGACTCTGCTTATGTTCTTGTGTTTGTGAGACAAGCCTCAATCAAATTGTTAGGAATAGGAGTTTTCACGTTGACCGCTATTTACCTTTGTTTTGACTAGACTCTACAACGTATCTTCATAGTTTTGCTATTTATTCTCGACAGGATCCTTCAGCTATTGGAGCACGGATACTTAAATCGAAAGATAAGCCTTTCTTGTACTTTAGGTTTTCTCTTTTTAGGGCCACTTGTCATTTATTTTTCTTGTATCTATCTCCCTCTTTCGATTCTTGCTCAGTTATTGAGACAGTATCAGAGACCATTACTAAGGCTTTAGACAAGCAGCAAACTGCTTTTTTCTTTGTCTGTGGAGACTTCAATATTCATCCCATGACCTGGTTATCTCATTGTAATAGAGCTGAGAGATCTGAAGGAACTAGTTAGAACTTTGGTCTCGCCTATGGCTTGCAAAGCTTGATTTCTTCACAAGGTTTTCTGACTTACCTTCAAGAGCACCTCCTCTTTTAGGCCCCTTTTTGGCTTCTGTTTTTGAGCAATGTAAAGTTTTAAGTTTACCTCTTTGTGAATCTTCTGGGGTTTTTATATATTTTAGTCGAGTTTAAGCCAAGTATTGTTGTAAAGCTACATTATGGTTTTGATATTAAGTCTGACCAGCCAGACTGTGAATTTTGTCAATGGTTTGGTAATATGCCCTGGGATTCACTATTTACCAAATCGGTTTCAGTTGTTGCAAATGGTTTCAGAGAATGGGTTGTTATTGGTAGTTGGTATTGAAGCATTTGCACCTTGTTGTAATAACAACGTCAAACCTCATTCTTCTCAATTCTTCATTTCCTATTGTTCTTATACCATTGCTCATGGCAACCATTTCTATGTTGAGTTTAAAGATGGTGGAACTGAAGAATGGCTGGATTCTTTCAGACTCGCTAACACTGATTTTAAAAGGGTAATTGTCTAAATATTTCAATGCTGAGCGAGTTAGAGCCCAAATCTTGCTACTGTTCTTCAAACTTTGTCTCATCAATGATGAGTGAATTTTCTTAGGTTTTTTATAGGTATCTTAGTAAGTGTTGCAATGACGTTTCCTCGCTGGTATCAGCTTAGTTTGTTGAGTCTCGTGTGACTCGTCTGTCTCGACATTTTCATATTTATGCTGTTGTTGTGGCTCATGTCAAAAATATTTCTATCTATGTAGCTTTTTCTTCAAAAAGCAATATTGTACAGCTCTTTGACTTGGTCTTGCTTTCCTCCGTTTTATGACTTTTATGTTTAAAATCACCTCTTGTCTCTTTGTTTAAACCTTTCTTTTACTGTCTTTTTTTTTTACTGTTTTAAAACTTTAGTGACTCTATGTCGTGTATGGTTCATAGTCAAAACTTCATCTCTTGTAATCAATCAAGCAAAATTTGCTTTGGCAAGGTAAGTAAAAAAAATTATAAACAATGGAGGTATTAATCGCCTTCTATATTCTTGGATATTTTGTAAAGTGGTATTTTGCTTCTAATATTGAAGGTCTGACATTAATTCTTATTTTGTTAAGTCATGTTTGTAACAGAAACTTGACATGAATACTCAGGCTAACAGCTTGCTAAATTTTTGAAATTAGCTGTATCTTCAACCTTTCAAAAAACTTTATATGGAATGAACAACTACCTCCTGAGTACAAACACTGTTAAAAGTTTTGTCAAATACACAATGGTTATCAGCAATTTCTATGTCAATGTATTCTCTCATTAGATCAAATGAGGTTTTATCACGTTGGTTAGTCTTATTGATTTTACACACTTCAAATTGTTTTCAAATCATTTCAGAAGTATTTCATTGCTGAAGTCAACATTTAGAAGAGAAAGTATCACCAGGTCCCTCAATTCTTTTAGGGGCAACATAATCATTTCCTACTTCTCTCCTATCAGTTTTAGACTCTGATAATGTATTCATTGACCATTCAATTTCCTTTATTATAGAAATAGACTGGTACTTACGGCATTAAAAATTATGGTTTTCAAAGTTTTCTAATAAAAATTTTTCTTATTTTGTGATGTTTTCCCGATCAGTCCGCATCACTTGTCTACTGGACATTTACAAGAAATTTATTTAATTTTTATATTACATTGTCAGTCCTGTCTGATTTAATGTAAAGTAAAGTTACGACATTTTCCAATTTTAATAATGGAATTAATATTGATGTTGGTTTTAGGTTTTTATGCAGCAGTAACCGGATGACGGTCACGGTATGACTGCACTTTACTGTCCAAGGTCTGCAAGAACTTCTTTTCCTAACAAAAAAAGAAATGACCAGACTCAAAGCTTAACTGTTATTAACTTGTTCGTTTTCATATACATTTGGTCACCAGACACGATGGGCTCTAACTTTCATTATGCAACAACTTAGAATCTTTAGTTTTCAGTATCATCCGGCAAACAGCAGTGGCACCAACTGGTCAATGCCATGAAAAACAAGTTGCCTTTCGTATAAAATCACATACATCATAGACCCAGTTATCAGCCAAACATACGAAATCCGATGGAGTTTTAGAAAACTGTCAACATAGGTTATATACTTCTTATCACAATCTATTGACAGCTTTCTCTAAAAAGAATTTAGTATTGCAAAAACTTCTACCAAATCATAAAATACCTAACAGGAGAAGACTGAAAAACATACATCCATAAAACGAAGAGAGATAAAAGACTTAAGAATAAGAAAATTTGCGTTATGTGCTTTGGAAATCGGCAACTCAAGCTGTAAAGACAACTGCACTAAGCATAACGAATTAAAATGCTTGTTGAGCAAGAATATTGAATGATACGCCAGGGAAATGAAAGTAGAGAGCATGTAGTTATGGTCACTCCTGCTATTCGTAAAGAGATTTAGTAATTTCCTTGCATGGCTACAATAGAATCAAGTTGTTGGAGATGTTTCATGCTATTTTTCTGTAAATCATTTCAGACATCTTAGTTTATTTTTAATGCTATTCCGTCTGTTCATACACAAGGATCTGCTATTGTAATAAAAAGAGTGAAGAACCTTGCAAGAAGATGATAGGTTGCGCATGAGTAAAACAAAAAAAAAATATTTAGTTCCTTTACTGATACAGACGAATTTGTTCTAGCTATTAATATTGTAATGAGACAAAGCTTATTTTCACCATATTCTGGTTCTTCCTGTACATTCACAGCTGCCCTGTCTTTTTTGTGAGTTTACCACTACACATTTATCGTATTCAGATTTTAAAGCCAGTTATAATGACTGCATCTATTCTTTGAGGAAGTACAAGCTCCGTACAGATTTGTATTTGTTTAAACCAATATGCTTTTTATTTTCAGGTATTTTGTTAATTGTATCTGGTACAATCATAGTTAACTATCTCGATGGCCACTGACAAAACTGCAGGCTGTAGGTTTGTTTCACAGACCAAGCGTAACAATCATTCCTTCGTCCTATGCTGGGACCTTATAACTACCAGCTTGTTGTTTGCAAAAAGTGGACTGAGAGGTTAGCTTAAGTGACGTAGGCAGTGATAAAGTTATTTAGCTTATAAGGTCAAAATCTGTAAAGAAATTGACTGATACGTGTTTCTTAGTCTACGTGAGCATGTTTACTGCTCTTTTGTCTTTTAAAAATGTGTCTATAATTTTTTGTTCTACTACACTATCTTTTATAATATCACAATATTTATGCAGCTCTGCTTTATACATTTGATCACAAAAAAATATTATTAAAAAGGCTTTTAATTTTTTGGTTACTTTTTTTCTTCATAAAATGACAATTATATGACAGATTATTTATAAATTCGTTTCTTCAGTCTTGTCCTCCTTATTATGTAATCATATTTACGCCTCTTGGAATTATTGCTCGTGTAAACACACTCGTCGACTGGCATCTCATTAAAAAGACTATTGCAAAATAAATCGTTCTTGTCAGCCAAGATACAATCGATTACATCGTCTACATATTGAATCAAATGAGTTAGTGGGGCCTGACTCTGTGATAAAAGATGAAAGTGAAAATCTTTCAAATCAAATTTTTCACCAAGTGCCCTTTCTGCTCTTCTTCTAAGCTCAAGGATCATTTGTTGGCCAACTAAATAAGCTGTTGCTTGCGCAGGAGCACCTAGAAATTAAGATAAAAATTCTTTCATGAGAACATTTTGATCATTTTTAATATCAATGTTATTAAAATCTGGATTATCAAATTGTTGATAAAATCACGTTTAGTTTATATACATCTTTTTCATGATAAGTACCAGGACCATGAATAACACAAATAACAAGGTATGAACCATCAATATAAAGAATAATATAGAAACCTATGCCACTTCAAAGTAAATGTTGAATTACATGACGGAAAATTCAAAAGGAGAGCAACAAGACAGGAAAATGTTATCAAAGAGAGAAAATAAATTTTCAGAGTACTTTAATGACCTTAACAAAAAATATGAATAAATTGTTAGTTGAACCTAAATGAAATGAAATGTGCATTTTTTTAATCATGGAGTTAAATTTACTCCAACAACATAGGAATCCTATTTTTGAATATGTTTCAATTCCAATAAAGTTGCAATTAAATGAAAAAGAGCACTCTGAGGTATGAATGGAGACATTGCAAATTTCAATAGCATTAAAGAAATTCAAATCTTTTATGAATAAAACATAAACAAGAAAATCAGCCAATAAATGTCTAAAATGCCTAAGAGATAAACAAAGATTTATTGAAAGCTAAGTCAAAGATTTGAACTTGGAAAAGACAAATTACGTCGATGTTAAAGGATAGAAAACGCTAAAAAAATAAATTTACCAAATCTTCACCTCCTTTACATTAGACAATATCAAATACTAAATCAAATACTTCACATTGTATAGTTAACCAAAACTAGAATGTTGCATCTGGATGAGACCGAATATTCAGTTTTGGTATGGTTCTCTAAATATTTCTAGGAATAATGTTTGGCACAGTGACACCCTAGTAAACAATTTCTTCATGAGTGCTGCTAGTGAGGATACCATTATCTTAAAAGCCCTTGAGTTGAATAATACTCATTATCACCAGTGTTTAAAATGCATAGAAAAATGTCTTTTCTTTTAGCTAGCTGTATTATATTTTCTCCTTTTATTTTCAGACTTAGACTTAAAATGATTTGCCAGCCATATACTCTCTCTCTTCAGGTATCAGGTCTGTTCGCGCAAGTCTGTTCGCGCGTCGATGACCATGGCTCTCCAGTTCTCTCTGCTTTCGGTCATTCTGATGAGATCCAAAGTTGTACGTCTTGTGATCTTGCTGAGATTATCAGTGAACTTTGTTCTTGGTCTTCCTCTGCTTTTTTTCCCTATAATTTTCCTAGCATTAAGCTTCTTTCGATCCCATCAGCTCGCATTATATGTCCAAAGAACTTAACTTAACTTAACTTACTTGACTCATATACTACACTGTGATATAAAAGCTACGTCTTATATTTTTCCTTTCTTTATATTTCCTTTATCCATCTTTACAAAACGTTNCGCGTCGATGACCATGGCTCTCCAGTTCTCTCTGCTTGCGGTCATGCTGATGAGATCCAAAGTTGTACGTCTTGTGATCTTGCTGAGATTATCAGTGAACTTTGTTCTTGGTCTTCCTCTGCTTTTTTTCCCTATAATTTTCCTAGCATTAAGCTTCTTTCGATCCCATCAGCTCGCATTATATGTCCAAAGAACTTAACTTAACTTAACTTACTTGACTCATATACTACACTGTGATATAAAAGCTACGTCTTATATTTTTCCTTTCTTTATATTTCCTTTATCCATCTTTACAAAACGTTAGCCCTCTTCTTTTAGCCAGCCTCCAGCTTTTTTGTATGACCTCATATACATTTTCTGTTCCTTTGGTTCCAAAACTCTTACTTGCGATCCAAAAAAGGTATTACACACGTCTATACCCTACATATATCCATAGTTTTGTTGGTCATTATTAACCCTCATAGTTTTTGTAGAACAATATTTTTCTACATCTTTTTCACAACATAATTTTCATGTCCTGTAACTGTTGTTTTGGCATACTGGTCAGTTGCATAGTTATTTTTATGATAAAAAATTGGGATCTCAAAAGATTTTATTGTGATATTTATGTTGTTTCAAGGATCAAACGATGCAGAATGTAGTTTAGAATGAGTTTTAGCTTACATATTTGACTGCATAATTTGAATGAAACGTTAATCCAGTATGTGTATCAGTAGAATACAAACGTCAGTATCAAAATTACCATAAATAGTGTAACAAAACTCCAAATATTACTCATCGTTTTTGCTAATAATATGATCATGAGAAGTGATGAGTTTCTCTTGTTGGCACCACCAGTTCAGATTGTTGCATCTCCTGTGACTCGTTTCTCTCAACAACTCCATCCTTATGCAGTAATTATTTCTTGTTGCTAAAAATCTTTCTATCAATGTAGTTTTTCCCTCGGACGTCTAAATTATAACATTCTTTGTCCTCTGTGGGTTATCCTCCATGTGATGACTTGATTGTTTTTAAGTTCAAAGTTAACTTAAGCTTTATTTTTCTTTCTTATCTTCACAGTTCCAAACATTTAATAGCTTTATGCCTTGTATGGTTCTTAACCATAATAAATTTATTGTCTTTCTGAACTATAATTTCAAACATTACTGTCCATTTTATTGTTCCTCGATATTAAGTAATACATTGCATTGAGGAAATTATATACATTATTGTAATAGATTATCAACAAAGTGTGGTAAAGTAACATTAGCAATTATTAGTTTTAAATGTTGGATTCTTAGCTTCAATGGCCACACTGGCCGCGACAGGGAGGGATATGAGCAGACCATCAGCCACTTTAGTACTGGTGATCGAAATGAACAGGGAGACAGTATTTTGGATTTCTGTTCCCGGAACAACATGAAAGTGCTCAACACTTTCTTCAAACACCAGGAAAGCCATAAGTACACGTGGTATGGATGGAATAATGAACTAGGGGATTACAACAGGAAAACAATGATTGATCTTTTTCTTGGCTCGAGTCTCCGGATTGTTAAGGATGTCAAGGCAATTCCCTCTGTAGCGTTAGACTCCGACCACCGATTAGTGATGATGAAAACTAAGTTTCTTGTGCAGAAAACAAGGCCCAGTAAAAAGGTTAAGAAGATCAACATTGAACATGTATATGATGAGACTTTGTTGAAGTTTTGTTGATCTCTAAACAGAGTGGAAGAAGAGAGATCTGAACAGGAAGAAGACCTGAATGAAATGTGGGAAGCTTTGAGGAATGACATACATGATGCTGTAAAGGATTCCTTTGGCTTCAAACATTGTAGCACAAGCAAAAAGAAGAAAACACCATGGTGGGATGAAAATGTGAAGAAGGCTGTGCGAGACAAGACCACTGCTTTTAGAGTATGGATGAAGAAGAGAACACCAGAGACCAGAAGGGAGTATAAAGCGAAAAGAAATCGGGCGAAAGCAGCCAAGAAGGAGGCAAAAGAAAGGAAATGGACGCAGATTTGCATTGATTTGGAAGAAGACCTTCTCAAGAACAAAAAGTTAATCTTCCATATGGCTAAAAACTACAGGAAAGGAACATCTGAAAAGGCCTACAACATCAAGGACTTAACCAATGGCGAGATCCTCACGAACCCAGAAGAGATAAATGAGACATGGAAGGAATATTTCTCAGGTCTGCTCAACAGCCCTGATGAAGCGGGGGAGTACCACCTACCAGAGCCAGACGAAAGAGAGTTGGTCGACATTTCTCAAGCGAGCATCACCATTGAAGAAGTGCAATATGCAATCAAACACTCAAAGCCTGGCAAAGCACCTGGAACTGACATGATACCAAATGAGATATACAAGCTGTCAGAGCCTATCTTAGCTACTAGGGTAACAGAGCTATTTGACAAGGCCTACAAGGAGGGAAGGACACCAGCGGAGTGGGGTAAAGCAATTATTTGCCCAATCTATAAGAACAAGGGCGATCACCAAGCGTGTCAAAACTACCGAGGTATTTCCTTGCTAAACCACATTGCAAAGTTATATGAAACCATTCTAGAAAAGCGGCTACGAGCGATTGCTGAGGATAAACTGGGGCCATGGCAACATGGTTTTCGTCCTGGAAGAAGTACAACGGACATGATCTTCACACTGAAAAGGATAATGGATAAGCACTGGGAATATGACCAACCCCTCTTCATGGCCTTCCTAGACCTGGAGAAAGCGTTTGACCGTGTACCTAGAGCGAGTCTGTGGAAAATGTTGGAAGATTACCACATCCCCTACCACCTGAGGAGAGCAATCATCAGCACTTACAGCACCAGTATCAGCTCAGTGTCAACAGGAGTAGGAGACAACATCTGGTTTGAGACAAATTCTGGAGTCCGCCAAGGAAGCATCTTATCACCTTTGCTTTTCATAATGTACCTAGACCTAGTTGTTAAAGAGGTCGCTGACGGCCAATCGACGACTAGTGTCCTGGCATATGCGGATGATATTGCGCAACTGGACAGAAGTGAAAGGGATTTGAGAGAACACCTGGAACTGTGGGCTGATAGCTTCCAGCGACATGGTTTAAAACTCAATTTGTCAAAGACAGAGATTGTGGTTCTCAGCAAGCGGAAGATAACAACAAACATTTCATTGAACGATGTCACCATCAAGCAATCATCTACCTTCAAGTACCTAGGCAGCACAATTTCAGAGACGGGACTTATAGATGTGGAGATCAACGAAAGGATAAAGAAGTTTTCGCAGAATGTTGGTCTGCTGTACCGCCTCCTCAAAGACAAAGAAGTTCCTACAAAAGCAAAACAGATCATTCATTCAGGAATCCTCAGGCCTATCCTGCTATATGGTTGTGAAACATGGACAATCAACAAGAACAACATGAGAAGAATTGTAGCAGCGGATATGAAGGTTGTCAGGATGATCAGCGGAGTGACCAAATGGGACAGAAAAAGAAATGTCGATCTATGCAAGAATATCAGCATATTGCCTATTGATGTGAAAATCAAGAACACTCAAATACAATGATACGGACATATCAAGAGGAGACCCTCAGACCACCACTTGTCTCTAGCCTTCAATTACGCAGTTGAAGGCACTAGACCAAGTGGCCGGCCACGAAAACGCTGGCACCAGTACCTGTCTGAATACCTTGCAGAGAAGGGCACCACATGGCAAGAGGTCAACGCGACTGAGCTCTACCTCGACCGTGGCAGATGGTCATCCCTGACGCTTCCTCGCTGACAGGCATCCGCCTACTCTGGAGTCCGGTGAGAAGGTGAGAAGGATTCATAGCTTTAACAAAGAGTCAGGGCTAAAATAGACAGATAATAATCGTGCAAGTAATTTGAAATTGTGAAGTAAAGATGAGCACAAAAGAAAAAGAAAAAAATATGTGAACATCACCAGGACATCTTTAGCTTTCCATTTTACTTGAGTGAATGTCATACGCCTTTTTGAGTTTCATGAAAGAACGGTAAGAGTTACTTCTCATTATATATATTATTTCAATAAGGGATGCTCTTTTTACAGTTTGCTATGAATTTAGAAATTTAAACTGAATGCTCTGAAGAATAAATGTCATAAATAGAGTTTAAATAGAACTGTAAGGGTACAATATCTAGAAAGAAAGAGATATAATATATTGTTAGACGACATTTTTTATATTAAAATAAATAAATTTAAGCGAGGTTTTCTCTTGACCTGTTAAAAAATACCTTTCTTTACTTAGCAGGTTTCCTCCATTACCAACATTATACGTTGGTCTTTTAATACTTCAAACGTAAATGTAAAGCTTTAAGGGTAGAAAAAGCGTTAAAAACTACATTAGTCTGAAGGCAGTTTAATAATCTGGAGTTTCATCTTTACCTTGATATCTTGTAACTTCTTTCTTCATAGTATCCGATGCATCCCAAGTATAATTACGGAAAAGACCCCTTGCTTCCTCACCGCTCAGGCCTTTATAATGTAAGCCAACGTCTACCAAAATCCGTAATCCTCGCCATATCTGGAAAAATCATTGACAAGAAAACATAATTGCAAGTTTTTTCTCATAGACTTGGATTGACACCATTATTTGAATATGAAAAACCGCTGTCAGTATCACGTGGACGAAAACACTCAAACCTTCACTACCATTTTAACTTACTCATTACTACCACCGTTATTTCCAGCACAATTATTACCAAGAAAACTATCATCAACTTCTACCAAAACCATTTGCTACCACAACTTTATCGCCATATCGCAAAACCCTGCTGAAACAAATATTATTTTATAACTGCAATAATGTTGTTGTATCTATTACTATTGCCGCTGCTACTGCTATGACTAACAATACTTTTACCAAGACCATTAGCAATGCCTCATCTTGTGATGCCACCACAGCTGTCAAAAGACCTGTCATCAAGGGTTCTGCAACTACTGTTGCTACTACAAGAACTAGGTCGACTACCGAAATCATTATCCACCCGAGCAGGCGAATATATCTTTAATACCCAAATGAATGATTAGAATCCCTTTGCTGTTTAATTTATTAATCTTTAACTATATATCCTGAGAAACTAAATATGAAGAGTACAGTTATATTATACTTGTTTTTAACAAACATAGTTTTTTATACTTCTTTCTTGATAATTTTTGTACCAAAAGAAACACACTTCATGTACCTCCTTGTGGCTGTCTATCATAATATCACACTAAATTACTTTCTGTGTCTTCTAATAAAATTATTTGTTGCTACTTTCTAAAAAAACATGCGAATGTTTAAACAAATATAAATAAGCAATGATCATATTTTGCATGACCTTGATAGAGGTTTCCTATTTTTTTTTCATTTAGCGTACCATTTTGTTCTGCAGTTAATTTATCTAGATATTCAGTGGTAACAAACTTTACTTGTTATTTCAAATATAACACTACTAGATCATGAATGGGTAGGTATAGTCATTTGTAAATACAGGTATTTTGACTTTGTGAAAGTTAAAAATGAATTACTTAATTTTTGAAAATATTGTCCGTGTTTTGTAAGATAACACAGACAACATTAATCAATCCTCTTCTTTGTTTAATTGACTTACAAATAAAAATGTTGCACTTCTATTTTTATTTCACCAAAATAAACAGAAATATGCTCACGTTACTTGAGTTTTTATACTACTCTGTACCCTCGTAATCTAAAGTTAAGTTCCCATGCTACACGTGAAAAGTTAGAGTTGCTAAATGCATAACTGAATGTCTTAGACCTAATTGACATAGAAAATAGATAAATTTACCACATATCACGTAATGTTTAAAGGCTACGTAGCATCTAAAAGAAGATTCAAATAAATATTCAGTGACATAGTTTAAATTATAAGAGACTAGCTTTAGGAGGTATGAGAATTTCAATTATATCGCTTCAGACTAGTCTCCATATATGGTCACATAACATATGACTCCTTATTTAAAGTTGGTTTGTATTAACTGTAGAACGTTTGAACTGGAGATTATCAAAGGAACATTTGAAGAAATAACACTCGCTTCCTTTAAAAAAATGAACTTTATTTGAGGAGACTCATCTTCAAGGTTTGGTATTAAAACTTTTTTTTGTTTGTTTGTGACGTCATCTTCCCCAGTAACTAGACTCAGACAATTGCCTTTAGAGGGACTTTTCTGAAGTCAACCAATAGCTTTTTCTTTAGTAAAGTTCCAAATTCTTTTTTGTCCACCAGGAGAATCAAAACCACAACCTCTTGATTATAGTGCAGCTATACCAACGATTAGCCAAGGGTTTGCCCAAATTTATTGTTGTAACATACTGTCCTACATTTTTCTCTGTTTCTTTCGATTTTATAAGCTGTAAATTGCTACATTAACTCATACACTCTATTCACGTAAAATCGCCAAGGAGTTTTATTTATGGAGTCGCTCTTTGGAAAATTATCGTGGATTTTTTAAGATTCTTTAGGTCTCTAAAGTACCTATCTTCTCTATAAAATGAGTTACGAGGTTTATAAAGCTTTCCACCCCCAAAATTTACAGATATTCTTTAAAAAGTTACGAGATAAGAAAATGAGTAAATCGTAAGGCTTTCTACACGATTTTACCTGCCATTTTAAAACTCCGTATTTTCCTAACAGGTCGTTTTCGTACAGTTTAAGATCTTCAAGTAATAATGGAGATTCTGCATAAACTCCCCAACCTTCAGTAAAGCTGTGATAGAATGGTACTACGTCACTTAACCAAATCTCGAAATTGTTACAGAAGGCCTCAAAATTCTCTAAGTATCCCTGTACCTAAAAAATGATGTAAGAATGCAAATAGAATCCATTAAGACTTTGTGAAAGATATTACACACCCACTACAAATTATTTTGGGTTAAATCTCTTTAGCTATGTCATTACAGTTTTTCTTTTACCCCGATAGGATTAAATTTGACAAATCTTCAGTCAATGGAAGAAGTCAAAACAATCACCTTAAAATGATGTTTTAAGTTTATTGCATTTAAGTATAATATTTGATTTTTCTCTGGTGGAATGAAATTAAATTAAATACTATTAATTTAAATCTTTTTGGTTTCAAGATATTTTTTAGTTCAAGAAGCTACCGTATGATTTATGATTAGAACTAAGGCATAATATATTTAGAAAAAAGCTACAAAGTATTACAGGCAACTTGAGTTTTAAGAATTGTTTCACTCCATTGATTTTTTTACTGTTATTCTTGTACTTGATATTTATTATTTTATCCAAATAATAGTTATAGGTTTTATTTTTACTTTTACTCACTCAACAATTATGTAATTATAAATTTTACAGGACCTTCAGGACAACAATGTATATAATTTCTTTGTATCTAGTACTTTGAAGGAGGAACTTATCCTGTATAAATGCCTGTTGATAATAAAAACAATGAAAATAATAATAATAATAATAATAATAATAATAATAATAATAAATGCCCTTTGGCATACATAACAACATGGCTCTTTGTACCTATGTGTTGTTGTTTGATGGCAATAACAAATATCCAGTCTGAATTCAATGCTGCAATACCAGACTTACTGCTAGTACTAAGATATCTTTCCATGTGTTGTCAGCTATCAGGCTAGGAGTGGGGAGTGCTGCAGTCATGAGTTGTTGTCACACAACAACAAACGCTTGAACAATGTGCCTTTCCTTGCTGGTTGTGAGGCGCCACCTGCAAAGTTGAAATGATGTTGCTATTTTTAATTTTGTTTTCTATTTTATCTCACTCTTGTGATATACAGTACATGTGCCTGCATTCAACTTTTCCTGGCTTGTTGCTGGGAGCTGAATGTGGATTTTTCACCTATTCATCACTAGATGGTGTGTAACCACTCGATAATAATAATAATAATAATAATAATAATAATGTCTTAAGTATGTCTTAAGCTCTGAGGAACCTCTTTTAGTTGCTGTTAAGGATGCTAGAACAATTCAAACTGAAGGAATAGTAAACAACAGTGAGTTCAAGAAGCGAAAGCGGGAAGAGTTTCAGCAAAGATGGAGGGAAAAGAACATGTATGGTCAGTTTGCGAGGGAGACAACCGATATAATAGACAAAGACAAGAACTGGGATTGGTTGACAAGAAGTGACTTGAAGGTTGAAACAGAGGCTCTGATATGCGCAGCACAGGAACAGGCGATTCGAACGAACTACATAAAGCATAAAATTGATAAGACCAGCGATAGCCCTTTATGTAGAATGTGTGGTAAAAGAGGTGAAAGCGTGCAACACGTAATCAGTGAGTGTGAAAAACTGGCTCAGAAGGAATATAAACGAAGACACGACGGTGTTGCAAAACGGATTCACTGGGATCTATGCAAGAAAAACGGGCTAGAACATCAGGAAAAGTGGT
>RDPX01000036.1:3340679-3382951 GCA_003991215.1 Morbakka virulenta | reverse complement strand
AGAAGTAAAGATTCTGTGGGACATCAATATTCAATGCGACAATGTAATAGAGGCAACAAGGCCAGACATTGTTTTGATTGATAAAAAGCAGAAATCTTGCTTCATAATCGACATTGCCGTTCCAGCAGATAAAAGAATCGAAGACAAGGAAAAGGAAAAGGTTGAAAAATATCAAGACTTGAAGAGGGAGATGGGAAGGCTTTGGGGTTTGAAGAAGGTGCAGGTGATTACTGTTGTGATAGGAGCATTGGGAAGTGTCAGCAAAGGGTTTAAAAATTGGGTTCAAAAATTGAATATTAAACCTAACATAGTGGACATGCAGAAGACCGCTTTATTAGGAACAGCTAGAATCCTAAGAAAAGTTTTTGAGATGTGAAAGATAGGAGAAAGTACCTAATTAGCCCTAGGTCATTAGTTGTGACTCGCCTAATAAGGAGAATTACGGTATAAAGATCAGCCAGTTAAAAATTTTTCAAAATAATAATAATAATTTATTGGGTTTTGCCTCAGGAAGGCCTTAATGGCAAAATCTAACTACATTTTATGTGATGACTTATTGACTTATTCCATATCTTATATCTTTGAAGATATAATAACGTATGAGCAGGCTATTTAATGATACGATATAGGGTCTACTAGACTTAAACGGAAATTTCCGGAATACTTTTACATTGTATTCGATGTCATATATGTTAGGATGTGGTAATATGAAATAAGAATACATTACAGTTATAAATCAACGTACTTGTAAGTGGTGACCAGGAATCGCCTCGTGACCAGAAGTCGTTGTATCCTGATACTTGGGACCATAGCGATCGTTAAAAAATGGAAGAAAATATCTTGCAGGATGAGAACAAAACTCATCACTTTCAATGTAGCTTTGAACGCCTGCTGATGGATTGAAGTCAATTTGAAGCCTAACCGGACACGTAGGAACTGTTTTTTCAGGTCCTGTGTGGTAAAACAAATCCACCATGAGAGGTGAAAGTTGTGCCATGATTTCATGAACTGAAGCAAACCATTTCTGCATAATCTTCCATCGAACAGGACAATACATCTTTGCAGCTGTTAGACAGAAAGTTAAGGGCAAGAACTAGGGTTAGAGTATTCTGGATAAGTAAAGAACACAAAGCAAGATTGATGATAAACAAAGATGGAGGGCATGCTAAGGTACCTACGTGTAGCTCTAACAACGAACATCTCCGGTCAATGTCAGGGGGAATAAATCTTTCTGACCGTATTTTCTTTAAACCCCCAATACATTCCATCATCGAGGAAAAATCACTACATTCTAAAGCTCGATGCTCTGAATACTCAAGAGTTCAAATGTACTATAAACACTAGGAGTGAATATAAGAGCCGGAAACTGCTAATTAAGTTGCAGTCAGTGGTTGCTAATCTCTAATAATTCCTATTTCAGTGGTTGTTATAACTAAGTAGGTTAGGTACATAATCTCATAATGAAGTTTATATCCCCAAAGGAATTTTTTCTTTTTCTATTGTGCTTGGTGCTGCCTGTAAAGAGGGGGAAAATGCATAAAGACTGTAAGGTTTTAAATAAAATATCCTCCCCTTTTCTAATGTTTAATACAGGATTCTCCAGTCAACATCAATATCACCTCATATCAATGCCTTGTCATGAAGAATGTTAGTAACATCTTCCACACAAATTAACTTAAATTTTAATAGCAGGTTTGACATTATTTTGGAAGGGAAGAGAAGGAAATTCCACTGTGCGGTGGCTTTTGTCCTAAAACCTTTAAGGTTAATTTCCTTAAAATTGCTGAAGTTTTACTTTTTATCTTCAAAAGGATTAACTAACGGCGTTTATGAAAACGTACCCCATACATCCATTTATACAACCTTTTTTTCAACTAACCTGATATTAAATCGGTTATCACAATATTTGAGCATTAGGAAGTTTTATTCAAGCTGTTAGTTTATTTTTCAGAAAGAAAACCAAACAAATTGTGATATTTTATTCATTCTTTGGCAGTCATACTTCAATTTACATTTTTTCATGTCTGCTTGACCCTCAAATACAACATCACTCCTTTTATTGTTGTTTCAACGTGTGTAAATCCATTTAACATAAATAATTAATTTTTTGGCATAGAATATACCTCTATTTTCATATCTATTTAAGGTGAGAAATACACCTTTTATCATCACAGCTAAACTTTGTGAAAAACAAACCATTTATAACAAATGAGGCCTATTCACGGTATTTTGCAATATACCCTTTAAAGGACTTTTGAAAGGAGGGTCTATTTTAACAGGATTTGGGGAATAAAAATTGTGTACCAAATGACCTTTTCTAATACGTTGTCAGGATAACCATTACACAAACGAAATTTGTTTACTTTTTTCTTTTTTTCTTGACAATTTGTCAGGAGAGTATGTAACGAATGAAAGATGAAACAAGCTTACTGTAAATCTAATTACATTGCAGGTGAGTGTCAAACACGAAAATTTTAATTTCTATGTATAAGTTTTGATTTTTCTCAAAAGTTGGAAATGGGTCTAATTATAAGCTACATGGAACTGAAGGACTCCGATCACTGGTATTTTTAGGTAAAGATTAGCTTAGGAAACTGAACAAGGTGGATAATTGTAGTATTTTAGATTAAAGTCTTCCTTAAATCTATGTTTCTTTATTGAAAAAATATCGCTTGACAACTTGCTTCAGCGACTACCAGAAATGATGTTTTTACCAAAAGTTGAATTTACTTCCGATATTCAAGCTCTGTACAGCGAATCGTTTATTTGACATTCTTTATGCAAACGTTGAAAGGATAGGTTCATTTTATCCTGACTTGGTAGTCTATTGGTGTTTTGGGGTCTGCAAATAAACTCTCTTTGAAATCTAAGCCTCTTCCTGTTCTTGAGCGTATAGCTTAAATTTCATTCAAATAATTTTGATGCCCTTCCCTTCCCTCGGCTTTCAGTGCAATTTTTATTAATAGAAAGCACTTATTAAAGATGTATGTCATATTTTTCAGTGAGATCAAGAAGCAGCAGTAAGAGAAGGGTCATTGTATTTCAAATGACAGAAAGGACATTCATCTTAGGTGGTACCTTACGCGATGCTGGTGAAAACTTGTAAATACATACATGCACATATATTGATATAACTATACATATATATACATATACAAGTATAAAGCATATAAAAGTAAAAAGCATATTTGTAAAAATGTCATAATAACAGATCCAGTCCTTTTTCTCTATATATTTTGCCTTGGTATTTTTTCCAAAAATTACAACTTAAAAATTAAATCAGAAAATATTAAGAAGTACTTGAAAAACCCTGGTTAATTTGTTCTGTCGTTAATCCTCAACACAAGTTGATTTTTTAAAGTTGGTCCTCATTTTAACGTTAGTCAGAGTTTTACAATTTCTTCAAAACTCAAAATAAAGCAAAATTAATTGTTCCACTTACACTCTTCATTTTTGCATAAATCCATTGCTCTGTCATCAGATTCATTAGCTGGAAATGGGCCATCATTAAAAAATTGTGCATCAGATTCAATAATGTCTTTAAAGTATTCGATAGCAAGACTTTCATTACCTCCTTCTCCTGTAATTTTCTTAGCAAGATCGACAGCCTACAATATTAATATAAACGAGCTCACAGAGTAGCAATAATATACTGATAATTAATAAGGACAGATGTTCCTAAGCGGTAAATGTGATTAAAAGAGTATGACTTCCAGTGCAAATAATGTCTCAAAAAAAGGAAAAACTATTCGACCAAAACATTGTAGCAATATTCTTTTTTGACATTTTTCTGTCTTATGTAGTTTTCATTGGGGCTTATCCTTACTGTCTGTTCTTACCATTTCAACTTCACAAAGTTACAGCTGATAGGCCACTGATTTATTAACCTTTGCAAGTTTGTTTATTTCATTTCCATTATGCTTTTATTGTATACTCATGCACTCTATGCAACTAAATCCAGTCAACAACCACCACCTTATAATTTTACTTTCCAAACTTTTCAAAGTTAAAGCTGATAGGCCACTGATTTATTAACCTTTGCAAGTTTGTTTATTTCATTTCCATTATGCTTTTATTGTATACTCATGCACTCTATGCAACTAAATCCAGTCAACAACCACCACCTTATAATTTTACTTTCCAAACTTTTCAAAGTTAAAGCTGATAGGCCACTGATTTATTAACCTTTGCAAGTTTGTTTATTTCATTTCCATTGTGCTTTTATTGTATACTCATGCACTCTATGCAACTAAATCCAGTCAACAACCACCCCATTTAAATTTTAATTTTCACTTACAAGGAAATGAAAGGAATAAAAGAAGTACTTTGATTGATGGGATCTTTGTGTTTTCCTCTTGTTGCGAAACTCATTTATTTTCTACATTCATCCATGTATTCATTTCTTATTTGCTTATCTCTACTTTACTTCATCAGTATGCCTTATAAAGATGTTTCCGCCCGGGCGATCCAGTAACAGTTTATATAGCATGCTCCATTTTGCTGCTTGCTCCATCATCTGTTAAAGAAAACTGTTCTTAACCTTTTCACGTCACATTTAACACATATTTGATTCAGGAACCTTCAGAT
This sequence comes from Morbakka virulenta, assembly GCA_003991215.1. NCBI lineage: Eukaryota > Metazoa > Cnidaria > Cubozoa > Carybdeida > Carukiidae > Morbakka > Morbakka virulenta. Next base: position 3,378,364 of record RDPX01000036.1, on the reverse strand, counting down.
TGCTTCTATAATACCATACATCAAAACGTCCTTCTCTTGATTAAGAACTTATGCAAACTCCATCTTTCTCTAACACATGCTTACTAATGAGTTTTGATATTGAATACTCTATCCACAAAAAAGTAGATCGTCTTATACATCTATTTGCAGCAATGTGGGGAAAAAGGTATAACCTGGATTTTCTATTACTTTTATAAAGTTAAACAAGTTGGAAATGTACCATTCATAAAAATATCCTACTATTATAAGAACGCTAATTTTTATGCAAAATTATGTAATTTTGATATTGCATAAATTAATGCAAACACAATATACGAAGATAATTGATTCCATTTTGTCTTAATTATTATTATTTTCTTTGTGTAAATTTGTAGGCAAATGGACCTTTATATTGAATACAGTTGATTTAGACAGTACGAAATACGTATGAAAATTCCAACAGCTAATCTTACTTCTTACCAATTAATATAATATAAGAAGCATGGCAATTTAAGGAAACTTTCAATTAAATTTTAAGATAAAGAAATAGGCACCTAGCAATAAAATATTTGGCATGGTCAGCATGTATATTTATATTAATAAGACGGAATTTCTTTCAGTACTTTATTTATTTTTCTATCGTTATCATCATTGACACTTCATTTAAGGTTGTTTACTTTGATCAAAAATCGACGTCTCTTTCGTATCAGATCATTATTAAATTATAGTTTGTACCATTTATCTGTTTTCTTCCAATGTTCAACAGCATATTAGTTTGATATGATATTACATTGCAGACAAAAGCCCAGTCAACAGACATGGTAAATAGCATTATCATATTGCTTGCTGGAACAAAGGTCCTCTTAGTAAAAATATAAATTAATTTTAAGCGTGATTGAAACATCAATACCTACTATATAACTCATGCTACCATAGCCACCGAGCACATAATTGATTAGAGCAATTGTGCAGATGTAAGGAACATTACGTGAAAAAAAAGGACATAAATGTGAATTTAGTTTAAAAAAAAGAAAACAATTAATTTTCATTCCTACCATTGGGTATGTCTCCTGAACTCTTACTTGACCGAGACTATAAATATCATTAATTGAGAGGTTTGTTGATGTATAGTATTGCAACAATAGCAAATACGATTGCTTTCCATCTAACGTTTCTCCAGTTGGTAATTTTCCAGTTGTATTGGTGGTACTGTAAGCAAGATAGCAAAGTCAATGTCATACTTGCATTGTTTATAAAAAACTGATTAAAAAAAAATTCCATGGTTTATTTGGGTTAAAGGTAATGTAAATTGTAGTAAATTTACAAAGAGAAAGAAATTTCTTATACCTACCAACGTTAGCAAGAAGGTCATACAGAGTGTGTGTTTACAAGCTACTTTGAGTATCAGGTGGCTAGTATTGGTTGGAGTTCCTAAGGGCAGTTTTGTGAAGGAATTGATAAAAAAAATTACAAAGAGCAAGAGGAAATATCACTACAGGAACGTGTGTGTGTTTTTTTATCCTGAAAAACACTTTGCAACTACGCTCTTTACATTATATAGTAAAAATCAGCAGTCCTTTGAACTGAAATTTTCTTTAAAAGTTAGTTTATCTTTAAAATATTTTACAGAAGAGTATAATGTTGTGTACTAGAAAATGAACGCTATTGTTTGATAGACATTTTAATTGCAACAAATTCGAGTTGTATTGAAGAATATTAAAGCAATAGGATGATAAAATCTATTATTTTTCATGCTTTCAGGAGTATAAAAAATTAGTATGATGCTTTGAAAAATTAATAGATATGGCAATTTTTTTCCTCAATACTTAACAACTACCAACAGTTGCTTCCTGCTTCTTATTTTAATAATAAGTGAAGTTTTATAGATACATTAGACCACTTTGGGCACCTGATCCCAGAGTCAAAATCATTAGTTTCCTTTCTTTAGTTTAAGGTTTGAAGGTATGACACCTGAGCTTTGGGTATCTATAGATCGGTAGATGTTTTCCTCTTTCAGATGACATAATTATTCAAACTGATAAAAAATTAAATTTTTAGCATTGCAACAATAATATAATAATATTCAAGGAACCACTCTTTTTTTGTTAACTAAAGGCAATATTTTTTATAATTTTGAAGTATAGTAACAAAGAAATAAAAATTTTATAATAAAAAGGATTTGTGTAAGTCCTTAGATTGGTTCAAGTCATACCCATAAAAGTGGTGTTAAGCATTGGTGCAAAGCATTAAAGTAAAATACAGCTTTTATCTTGGAATTTTCGGCTAGAAATAACTTCAGAGTTTAAAAAAACTTTTGCAAGAGCACTTAACTATTGAGAAACTATAATCACGAAACAACACAACATGAGAAAAGCAAATCAACTTTGTGATTATAAAAAGTTATTCCTCTTCCAAATTATTATCTGTCCTTCTATTGCTTGAAGGTGAGTCTCATTACCATGTTCAAAAATCTTTTTATTGAAGATAACTTGATATACGGAGGGTAACGATCAGTTAATAAATTATTAGAATTTAATAAATTGTGGATCAGAGAAAGATCAAAGACTAAAGTTAGAGACATCATCGAGAAGGTAGTGTATTTGAAAGGCCAATGGGCAGGACATCTATCCCGAATGAACAATAAGAGATGGGCCAAGAAGATAACACAGTACAGACCAAGAGAAGGGGAGAGAACAAAGTGAAGACCAAGGAGAAGATGGCGAGATAAAATTGGGGAGAGGACAGGCAAAACATGGATGTAGAAAGCACAAGGCCGAGTAGAGTGGAGGAAATTGTGGAGGCCACCCGCCAGCAGTGGCATGAACGGCTAAAATGATGATGATGATTTAATAAATAGTATTTCGTGTTGATGAGACATTTCTCAAAGAGAAAAGCATGACACTTAACAATATTTTTGACTGTGCAACACATGGATCCCTTTCGATGACAGGTCATTAGTGTCGTTTCACCTCTTTTTAAAAACAAGTTGTACCAGGTGTGCCTGCAGTACACTGTGTAATTCACAGGCAACATCTGGATTAAAACAAGGTAAATTCTCGACTTGGCCAATCGTTAAGCACTTTTATCACAGCAGTAAATAAGGTCAAGACGTATGCTTTCAGTTCCTGCCTATTTCGTGAGTTTCGTACTGGGAATGAAGAACATTTGGAGCGTTTGTTATTGTACTCAGTAGCTTAATGGTTATGAATTGGAAACTGTCATAGGAGGTCCTGTACAGTTTTTAACACAATTGTTGAATTCTTCCAAGACTCAAATTCCGTTCTCTGTACAGAGCTTTGAAATGTTAAACCTGACAGCATACCTGTCAAATGTATTTGCAAACAAAGCTAATTTCCAACTCCAAGGAAGTGATGTCAACTCTACAAACTTCAAATCAGCTCTGTCCATGTTTCTGCTAAAGTTACACTTATTAAAAGTAACAGTGTCCCGCTAGTTCTTCCAATTTCTTAGTCTTGCTGAACTGGAAAACAAGAAGTCTCTACCGGACAAATAGCTGTTTGTCTATTGTGCATACCTTGATGAGTTGCTCGAAGACATGTCTTTCAGATTTAAAGATTTGTTTTTGATTTAAACGACGAGTAATCAACCCATTTCTGGACGTAAGCTATGGGAAAACAGGAATGTTAGAAGAGGAATTGATTTTTTTTTCTACGAAACGACATTAAGATAAAGCTGAAGTTTAAGAAATCCAAATATAAAAATACAGAAAAGTACTTTTCGCCTCTACCATGCACTGTGGAACAAAGTCAAGATATATGTTATTGCCTTACCAATACCTTATTTAGTAGAGAGAGAGGCCGCTCCAGTCGTCCACTAACTTCTTCCCAAGGAAAGAAACAGACTGAATATTAAATGGACGTGAATATCTTTGGCTACTTCTTACCTCCTTTTAGCCTGATGTTGGTAAGTTGTAAACCCATCCCATTAAAACTGTAATGACTATGCTATTACAGACGAAATTATTATCCTTTTATATTATGAAACGAATCAATGTACTTGATTATGTTTATTTGTCAGTTCAGAGTCGCACGCACATTGAAAGGGGCGAAAGACGAGAAAAACCCTGGAATAGACAATATACTGATTAAGCTAATAAGAGTTATCGATTTAGAAACTATGCTACACGTAACTTTCAAACGCACATAGAAACTAAAAACGTGGCGAGAAGACTGGGAGACAGCAGTGTTTACTCCGATATCAGAAAAAAAGAAACACAACCAAATGTGAATACAACAGGACAGTTTCACTTATAACCCAAGCAAGCAAGGTGATGGTAGAGGTTATTGTAGAAAAATCACGGGACGGGAGCATAGCAGAGAAACAAGCTGGCTTCAGAGTCGGAAATGCATACCTGACGCCATCTTTAATCTCAAAATACTCATGGGGAAAGTGAGAGGGTACAACAATCCATTATTCCTCTGTTTCATAGACTACTGTAATGCTTTTGATACTGCTGTACACAACTATCTCTGCACCACTTTCCATGGGACGAGATTTCTGGTCAACACAACTGCGCTTATGGCAAAGCTTTATTTACAATAAAAAATTGAGGTACAAAAACACAGCGGTCTCATCGAACTGTTTGCGATAGGACAGAGAGTAAGACTAGAGCACATCGTATTACCATAGTTGTTCAATCTGTACTGTGAAACAAGAATAAGAAAACCGATAAAAGATTTGCAAGGGACAATCAGTGTTCATGGTCGCAAAATCACAAACCTTCGCTACGCAGATGAAGTCTCTCTAGTTCCAGGAAGCATACAGGAATTGGGAACCTGCTAGACCCAATAAAGTATGCAAGCAATAAAGCAGGACTGGTGCTACATATAGGGAAAACGAAACTCATCGTTGTGAGTAAACACAAGCAAAAAGATCAAGATCTGAAAATTGATGATGCCGCCGTAGGAAGAGTCAATCACTTTTGCTACCTCCTTATGAACATTATAGACCAATACGACGACGCCAAGGAGATCAGACGTTGGGTTGAAATGACCAAAGACCGGTTCAGTGGAACTTACTACTATTTGTAAGGACCGTGGAATCCAAACATCAACGAAAATGCGCCCCTTAAGGTCGCTTGTAATTCCAATCGCAGTGTATGCCTGCGAGTTCTGGACTATAAAGAGATTACATGTGACAAGGTTAGACAGCTTTGAATTGTGGCGCTACCACCGATTGCTAAGGATCACTTGGATGATGAGAAAGACGAAGTCATTAGTTCTGGAGGAAGTGGGAGACATTTGGCAGCAGGTGAGTAACATCAAATCCAAACGATTCAGATATCTTGGCACAGTGCTAGAAGCAATGGTATGAAGAAAACGATGCTGACCGGAATGATCGAAGAAAAAAGATTACGAGGGCGACAAAAACACGATGTGGGGACAAGATCAGCCTAATGACTGGCCTCACTTTTGCCGAAAATTGGACTAATAGTTCAGACAAATGGTCGTGGAATGAAATGGAATTAATATAGAAAACAACAGTATAAATCCCATCAAGTTATCCTATATTTTCACTGATGCATTTATCTTCCTTTTAGAAAAATTTAGATTGAATTTGCAACCTAGGCTAAATCAAAATTTGCCCTTCTCATACTCGTTCAGTTAATTATTTTGGTTTTGGCAGCTTAATATTTAAAAAGTAAAATAAAAATATAGCGGTGGATGGAAAAAAGACCTTCCCTCCACAGGCGGGAAATGATGGAAAACCCGACTTTATTGGAGATTAAGAATCATTATTTCACTTAAAGAACCAAGCAATTATAAATGTATTTCTCCTTTTTATTACCACATTTTCAAAACAAAATAAACCAGCCTACGGAATCACGAGCATGCATTCTAAAATAGATTTTATGTCCGTAATATCTTTGTTCTTTATTCAGTTTTTAAAAGACCTACTCGGTAATAATCAGTTTTATTGGTGAAGCATATATGATAACGCGACATCACTTTTTGTGAACAGAAGATGAAACTGTTTCGTCCAAGGAGCTATTCTTTTCAATAAGGTCCCGTTGAAATAGAAACATCTCCCTGTAGATTTAAATAGCTTCGTAAGGGTCTCACTTTTTAGCTTGTCACTGACTTTGACTCTTTTTCGTATGTTTTTATCTTTACAGCATTTATATTATAATTATTCTCAACATATACTCCATTTTCATTTCGTTTTTTAAAGCAGATCCTCCATTGAAAGTAGAATTTTTTTTTATGGAATCTGAAAGTAATGTGTTATATCAACAACAAAAGAATTTTGTGTTATAATATATGAGCAGTCACCAAAAGCATTTGAGCTCAAGATTAATATTAAGAAATTTGTAATCATATGCCGAGTCCACATACGATACCCTGAACCAGCCCAGGGTATCTAATTACGTAACGAGACACTCGCATATTTCAAAGTAAAAAACTACTTTTAGTGAACCGTACCCAGTGATAACAAAATCGTTGATGAAATTGATTTTAGAATGGCAAAAGTTTATCCACTATTCAGCAGATTGAGAAAAAAAGTTTGGGAAAGAGAGTGTCTTTCAGTAATACCTAAATGCTCTTCACACTGTGTCAAAGCCTTTTCTATCCTTCAATAAAATATATTATTTGCCAGCATGTAACAAACTCCTCAGCCAAAAAAACTCCCGATGAACTGTTAGTTGTATAGAATGGACCTAAGCTTTTTTCCAAAGCAGCGTCTGTCGTCTTAATTGGTGAAAGCTTCTTGTCCTACTAGAGCAACGGTCCAGAGAGAGAGAGAGAGAGAGAGAGAGAGAGAGAGAGAGAGAGAGAGAGAGACGGACAGATGGACAGACTAGCAGATAGTCACCATCGAACACGGAAAACATTTAAAATAATTTTTATTCTACTATAGGTGTATGTGCATTTTGAAGGTGAGTATGCATATCTGAATTGGCTAAAGAAATCTGATTAATCTTTCATGGTCTTCTCCACCATTTCTAACAACTTTAAGTGGAACTTTAGATATCCCTCTTCTACACCTGATTTCAAAATGTCTCACTCGTGTGCCATGGTATTATGATGAAGACTGTAAGCCATAATCAATCATTGAGGTGTTGACTTTGCATTTGCCTTGATACTTTACTTGCCGTCGTTACAACACCTTCGTAACTTTGTGCAGTCTAAGCAGTCTTTCGACATCCAACTTGATTAACTACCTCTGTGGTACCTCCTATGGAGATTAACTCTATAGTTATAGGTCTTCTAAACAGCATATGTACATATATATGTATATATATAAACAAAAAGGTACAATAAACAGTGAACAGATATACTTCCAAAAAGCGGAAGCGGATCCATTTCGAGCAATTTTAAGTCTCGTTAGTACTCCTAATCATGGCTTGTCCAAATGTTTCATCTAAATGTCAAGAATGCAAACAAGCTGTGCTCATAATTATATACTAGTGACCATCAAACCAAAACACAACTTTGCAGTAACTTAAATCTTCATGTTTTCACAATCCTCAAAAACTGATATATGTATATATATATATATATATATATATATATATATATATATATATATATTCTTTACGTAATAACGTTTCCATTTTCCTTCTTCAGATTTAAAAAATCTAAAAAAAAAAAGTAGAAAAGTCATTACGTAACGCATGGTGGCTTTTTAAGCAATTTTGTACATCTATCTATTTATCTACCTATTTATTTATCTATCCATCTATTCATCCATCTATCCATCTAGTTATCTCTCTGTCTATTTATATATATATATATTTATATATTTTTATATATTCATGTATATATATGTGTGTATGTATATGTATATATGCTCACTGCGCATGCGTAGTTTGAGCACTCTGACAGGATCCCACAATAGTTCTTTAAGCTNGGCTTTTTAAGCAATTTTGTACATCTATCTATTTATCTACCTATTTATTTATCTATCCATCTATTCATCCATCTATCCATCTATCCATCTAGTTATCTCTCTGTGTATTTATATATATATATATTTATATATTTTTATATATTCATGTATATATATATATATATATGTGTGTATGTATATGTATATATGCTCACTGCGCATGCGTAGTTTGAGCACTCTGACAGGATCCCACAATAATTCTTTAAGCTGTGTTTGCTCCGGCAACATGGCCAGAGAGTTATGTCTAAGCTCTGTGCTGCACTGATGAGCCCACAAAGGGCGAAACAGTACTGTCTGCAGATTGAATATATTTGTGTATATGTATATGTATGTTGTTGTTATTATTTTTTCGTTTTCTTTCTATGAGACCTGTTTTAATTCCTTTTAATTCTCAAAGTACTTCACACAAACCTATTTTTGTAGTGTATTTTTTTCATCTGATGATTTAAAATCCAACTTCCAAACTATGAACTATGTATGGGCTTGCCCCAAATCGAAGATTTCAATAGTCTTTTCTCGAGGGTTAAACTGTCTCATTCTCGCGATTTGGGTATCAACTGCTTGATGAGATTATTGATCATAGCTATTCAAGTTCTTATCAGACTCTTTTTATTGTTGATAAGTGGTCATAAATAACTTAAGTAACTTTAAACTATATAAAGAAGTTCATTAAAAAAAATAAAAACAAATAAAGCAATATCTAATCAAATGGCAGTGTAGAACCTAAAATTTACAAAGAAAAACAGAGTCACTTCGTTCAAATAGAATGAGTAACTCCTTACTTGTCAAGATGTCCGTTGATAAATATATTTTTCAAAGGCAACCAGCTCAGGCCACTTACATATCCGTCGCTAGGACAATGACGAATGTGAATGTCTGTAAGGTACTTGACTAATTCTTTGTATGGTTCGACAAAACCCTCAAGCAATGCTTGATACATACTATCCATTATGGACATACCGTAAGTTTTATCCCAGAGAACCATTGTAGCACTGTCTAAAAGACTATAATATTTTTTATTGAAAAGTATTGAAAAGAAAATATCTTTTTTTACGGTCTTTCGGTTCAAAGATGCCAAATTTGAATATCTGTCTTTAATGGCATAAAGGTTAGCTCGGCATACATTATTAGATGAGGTCATTCCAGACAATACTCCTTGCATGATGTTGTGTATTGTTTCCCGGAATGAATATTTATTTAAAAGGATCCAGGCTCGTATTAATTCAAGATCTTCGAATACAAGGGGGGCAAATTCCTCCAGTGCAGCATGTAAGTGGAATGCGAAGTCACATACAGGATGTTCACATAAATAATCAGGACCTAACATCCACAGTCCACTATAATAGTCATCATAAGGACAGCCAAAGTTCGTTTCTAGTAAAAATCTAAGCTGATGGTAAAGTCTTGCTTCAATTATTTTCAGTTTTTTTCTATCAACTTTTAGTGATTCCATTTCATTCAACAGGCTTCGTGAAGCATCGCTTACTTGTTTGAGATGAGAGTAACTTGCATTATATGGTTGAAATATTTCTCGAACAGTCTCACGGGGAACATCAGGCTGCATTCCAATCATGTAAGGTTTATACTGATAGTATTCTTGTTGTGTCTAAAACAGAAACATAGTAATATGCTACTACACAGAAATAAAGCGAGAAAAAACATCAAGACGGTCACATAAGATATCCTGTACTGTCAAAAAAAGTCATTTTTCACTGGAAGTGTCCTGATAACAAGTAAACAATTAAATTTAATTATATCAAAGAGGCATCCACTTTCTTACACTGGAATTTTATAAATTTGTAGAGAAACGTATTCCATATGTCTCTCCCCCTTCCCTCCATTCTCTCTCTCTCTGTCTCTCTCTGTCTCTCTCTCCCTGTCTCTGTCTCTGTGTCTGTCTCTCCCCCCCCCCTCTCTCTCTCTCTCTCTATATATATATATATATATATATATATATATATATATATATATATTTGAATATACTAAAAGGCAGGACAGCTCTCTTGAAAGACTAAAGATATATTATTAGATGTCGGCACGAAACCACAAAGCCTCAAAACAAAGCCTGAAGAACGAGACCTGCTATTTTATTCCTGGACTGATACCAAGTTAAGCTTCCAGGTCGAAGGGAAAATTTGATAATAGAAGGGGAATTAATTACAGAATTAATTCATCTACAGTATATGTGGTTGGGTAAAATGGATAAACGGATAAAAAACGGATAAGGAATATTGGTAGAAAAGGAAGTTTTTCCACTTTAGTAGTCCAACATGTGTTATATTATTAAAAACACACATTCGGTTCCTACTTGGAGCATGAAGGATATGTTCAGTGCAACGTTATGAGAACCACCAACAATGCTAAAGAGCACACGCTGATGTTACAACGACATTGCTTTTCAACTTTTACTGGCGTGCACACTTTTAAATTAATTCTAATTTTACTGGACGCTACATTGACAAAATGCATCCCACATACTCACCCAAACCACATTCAGAGCCGTAAAGTTAACGTAGCCTTAGAAAATTTGCAAGTGCAAGTTTGAACATAATTTTCTAATTTTCCCACAATCAGATTAATCAGTGTGGTATGCAAGGTTGCTTTTTAGTCTCAAATCAATTATATCTTACGGATTTTTGGACAATTGCCCTTAAGGAATATTGCCCTTTTTGATAAGAGGCAAAAGTTTTGTTTGAACTTTGTGTCAATTAAAAGTTTTGGTTGAAAGAAGTGTTTGAAAAATGTCATGTTATTTCTTGTAAAATGCTCAGAAAAGAATACAACCGAAAATTACTTTAATTAAATTCTTTACATTATTGTGTCAATTTAATTTTAAAAAATGCTGAGAAAGGATCAGTTTGGCTGAACACCAAAGCAATAAGAAAAACAAGGTGCCAAAATAAAGGTCATTCATCCCATTTTGACTTGCAAAAGCTTCACCTGGTTCTTTTTTTAGTTTAAAACGGATTGAAATAAGAGAAAGAGGAAAAACAAATTGGACAGAAAATAACTTCATGGGAGTGAGAATCATGAATGAGTGATCAATGTAAAAGCGACCACCAAACTGGGTGAAGATGAAGAGTCTTTATTCAAAATAAATAAGCGCAATGATCAATCATTCCAATCTTACAGTGGTAGTTCAAACAATAAAAAGAAACAGATATGGAAGGGCAGAACACTGGATGAATACTCTTGAGCGACAAATCACTGTTGAAGTAGCAAGAGTTTGAGAGACCGCAGCAATGAATTTTTCTCAATGAACAATGCCTGAACAAACATCAGTCAACAGCGTTGCCGTAATCAATTGCCAAATCTAACAATAGGAGGGAATTTTATTTTAAAATCAAAGCAAGCTTTGAAAAGTTTATTGAGCTCAGAGCGCTTATTCGGTTATGCTAATTTTGAAATATGCCTTTAACATTTCAGATTTGTCAATACTTATCTTAAATTTTTTGAATGTTCCGAACTGCAAATTACTTTGCTTTTGTGTGTTTTAAAACCAAAGCTATCGATCGTTAAGGTTTTAATCCTCCAAGCCCCTAGAGTTTCACCTTCTATTCGACAGAGTTATGCTGCTTACAACTGGAATCTTGTAAGAATTCCTAACGATTTTTCCCAACATGATACCTATACTGTACACTCTAAGTAATCACCCTAATTTGGAATTTATTCCGTTTACCCTATATTTTTTTAAAAACCAATAATGTTCAATTTTATTTCAGTTTTCATTAATTTTCACTCTCCAAATGCCTTAATTCTATAAAATTTGGCCGTCACTAGTTCAAATTGCTCTTTCATGCAAAATGTCAAAAATTTAATTTTTGAAAGTGAAATAATTAGAAGGGCTTTTGAAATTGGTTTGGCAAATGTCAGATTTTGTTAGAGTTCTTTGGCCCAATATTTTTATACTTGTTAACATATATGCAAGACCTGTAATCAGTAATATGAGGTCCATCCTCACCTTTCTCGCCAAAGGCAAAGACAAAGTTAACAATTGGGTGCCAACATTTTATCTTGTGCAGTTATAGTTTGAACTACATACATAATTTAAAAAAAAATTAGTCAACAATTCAGGCCGGCTGAAATATTCATAGTATTTCTACAAAAATCAGACTCAATACATGTACTTGTAAAGTTATTTTGAATTTCAAATTTGTAAAATAAACATGTTTTAAGTTTTCTTTTCCATTGATAATTAAGAGCTGGTGACCACCATTTTGCTTGGAAAAAGGTTTTTTTTATCAACACTTCGTACAAAAAAAGGAAAAAGTCCTTATTTCAGGAGAAAAAAATTAGTAAATAATGAAAAAATTAGGGCAAAAATGAAAATCTAGCTGGTACAAATAAAGTTATCTTCAAAGCCCCAAAATTTCAATCTGATGTTATGAATCTTATCGAGTAAAGAAATGCAAACTGTCGCATAAATGCATCCATATCAGACTATGTATCACACAATATTTTCAATAAATCCCATGCGGTACTGGGCTTACCGATCACATTAAAAATTGGCTGCAAGAGAAAAATTTAACAGCGATGAGATGAATGGGAAGGTATTGAAAAAAGAAACATCATCCTCAACTCCAATTTGTGCACGGGGTATATGTTTATCTCGAGTTTTGGATGCTGGTTCTATGATTGTTCAACGAACCAGAAATTTCTGTCAAAGTTAAAAATATTACAAGGGTGTTTTTTGCTGTCTACTGACTTTTTTAAAGATATAATTACCAGCACTACTTTTTGTTTCATTGGTAGATATCAATAGATAAAACCAAGTGCAAGAGAAAAAGAGTGAGAAAGTCGCTATTATCTATCAAAAAGCTTGTCGATGTTTCATATCATTCATTATATTAAACGTACCTGTTAAATATGTGTAATAAATTCTGAATTAAAGTACTAGACGAACGCTAGAAATTTGAACTCCACAAATTATTTCTTCTTTAAAGATTTCTGTAAAGTGGTTGTCGTTAAATTTAACATTAAAAATTACTTTGTCCTTCTCATACTTCTTACTTCATTAGTAATGTTTGTGAACAGGTACAATCGTACAAATGTAGTTTATACTACTTGTCTTTTATTTACTATTCCAACTCACCTTGACAAGGAGTGCTGCTAACCCCGAGTCTTCTGCTTCTTGAGAAAAGTTTCCTTGCCCAACATCAGAAATTAGCATTACGTTTCCAGCAATAGGTACCGTGCTTACAGAAGAGAGACTCTTCACAATCATCAGCAAACTTGCACTTAGAATATTTTTAATTATATAAACCATTATAAGCTAACCTAAGCTTTACAAAACTAAACTATTATTAGGAAACATCTAAATTCTATAGCATTGTAATCACCAATGATTTTTGTTTCTGATCGATCAATGAAAATATCCTTTTATTCGTTCGAGTTTTGAATACTGGGCAATTTTTGAACAAGAAAATAGAAAATCAAAGAAGCAGTCAAGGAAGTAATCAGCAAGTACTGAACAAAAGATCAAATTTGTCAAAATCGCTTCTGCCTACCAATGAGCTGTAAGATAAGATGTAGAGGTCTGTGTCGAGCCTTTCTTCACTGCTTCCAAATGAAATGAATTATTCTATGAATATATTTCAATTGCGAAAATAAAGAATTTATTTGGACAAAAAAAGAAAATGTGTTCACTAACACGTACACAAGTGAAATTTGTTGGGCAGATAAAAAATTCGTAATGTAGATACTATGTAAAATTTTTACCCAAAACAAAAAATCAAATTCCAGGTATTGGAAATAAAAAAGCATCGAAAAGAGCCCGCAGTTGCTGACAAGGTTAGCAACTATTCTAGATATTATTAAAAATTTTGAGCAAAAAAGTTGTTGCCAGCCCAAAACATTTCAAAAAAGTAATTGTTTTCGCCTATTTCTAATCTTCCCCTCTTAAGTTTTGTTTCACCTCTGTTATGATTTTTCGGCTTCGTTTAATATTCATCGAGTTTTCACTGGGCACAAGGAATGCTTATACACCCATTTAACTTTTATTCAAAACAAGTGAATAGGTCACAGCTTGCCCGGTGCTAAGTGGTAAGCTCTCTGATCGTTATTTGCTTCTGGTATTATTAAATTATATTTTTTCCATTTTATTAGGGGAAACTTTATATTTTCCAAATTGTCATTAAATGTTCTAATGTTAAATTCGTCTGCAAAAAAAGGCTTTTTAACTGAATCTGCGATTAAGAAATAACTGGTACTTGAAATAGATAAGATGTAGGATAAGAATGGCAATTGTCAGCAAGAGGCGATCTTGGGTAAATTTCTCTCCCGGATGGCATCAGTTAAGGGTTGTAAATTCGGGGACAAGTGCAAATGAATTAATGTATTAAAGGTTCGAAAACCTACTGTTAGATTCCCTAAACCTATCTAGAAATTCTACGCCTAATTTGTTACTTTATATCTAGCGGCGCACCATTGTATTTGAAGAGTTTTCAAGGATAAAATAAAATGCAAAACAAAAACAAAATAAAACATGAATTTTAAAATCTGGTCTCTGAAGCCACATTTGCTAATTCAGAATTCAACAACAACATTTTAACAAAATTAAATTCTGGAACATATTTTTGGGAAATAAAATTGCTAAGCAAATAGTAGGTTATTAATTTCTAAGTTCTCCATGATTTGTGTATGTAAAAAATTCTCCATTACTTTTGAGATTGTTGGAAAGACACTAATCGGAATATATTTATCAAATCTATCAAGTGCACCAGACTTGAAAATTGATGTTTCTTTCATTTGTTTTAATGCATGGTCAGAGATACTCCCATTTCAAAGTGAATAACTTATGACGCGAGTTAAGAGGTTGGGTAGTAACGTACGCGGTATCTTTAAGGAGCGATGACTGTATCTCATCGAGTCCAACAGGGACTTTTAGTTAGAGGGGGTATTTTGACGTTTTAAAATTTCTTAATCATTAACTGTCTTGAAACGTAACTCATGTTTGCTAACGTTTTTTCGAATAGCTTTGTATCTCCAAATATAATGTGTAAATAAAAAGGATTTAGTCTCCAGGTTGCGTGCAAACTTTCTAAAATACTTTTAACACTCATTTGCGATGGTTTATTGGTTTTTTTCTAAACGAATCAGAGGTCATATTAAGAGTATTTGGGAATTAATTTTATTTTCGTTGAAAAGAATTATTGAATTAACGTCCAACATCTTATGCATGTGGTTGGAATCTACCAATGTGATGGACAGCTTAAGTAATCTGATTTCATCGCATACAATAGCATGTTAATTATTATTGTTTTATTTTGTTGTTTTCAAGGTTACTGCTGCCTTTGTTCGAGTTCCAATCAAAATCGTTTTTTACATGCGGACTCTGCGCATGAGATTATCATTCGAGTTCATTACCGTATTGAGTTGCTTTGTTTAATAAGGAAAGAGCTTTTCCTTAATACACTTGAGATAAAAAAGGGCAAGAAACTTCGCTTTAATTATACAAATACTCCTTGCAGGTAGACCAAATTTTTAACCGGGTAGAAGGAGCTCATTAATCATGCATGAGTAACAGGAGAAACAAGGTCAGAAAACTAACCGATGTATTTTCCGGAAAATGATTCGTACCGTTTGTCTTGGTTTAAGAATGTAATTCACAATTTAGCTAGATAGAAGAACAGGCAGTTGTTTATATAATCATGATAAAGATGTCAAACAGTTGCCATACCTTGTATAATTAAAGTACACAAGCTTTGTATCTTCGAAAGTGAACTTTTCTCAGTAAACTTTAATCTAGTCTTGCTTTAATTTCACTTCTTTTCCGTTTGGGCCAAGCAAATCCATGTTCCTGGCCAACTATTCTCGTACGTGAGACTGTATTGGAATGACCAACTATTCTCATGTGTGAGACTCGTTTTCCAGTGGCTTTCAATGAATTATAGCAAACATCGTCACATTCTGTAAAGGCTATTAACTGGAGTATCTGTCCTCAAAGGAATGAAATGCATTGCTTTGTTTCCTGATTGAATGGAAAGGCCATAACTTTAAGCGATTTGTTAAAGCAAAACAAGGAATTGATCATTGTAACAAAGGGGCTTTTAAGTGTTTCATCTTCTGGCTGTATACGCAACTGAATTAGTTGTAAGAGGTAATAACTCCTCAAATAATGTTGAATAACAGGTAAATTGATATCTTTGGTTCTACTGAACCAATTTTCAAAATTCTTACTGTATTGGATATGGTACAATATCTACTATCCATACATGTGCTTCGCTTGCGTTACCTACCCACCCAACCAGCAGAATACTAAACATTGCTGATACACAAGCGAAGTGATTGTATTTAGATAGTTCTAGTGTTGTATGGGTTACTTAGATCAATGGTAGTTGTTTTCTATTGCCTAATGAAGTAGATAATGGCAGTACAAGCTCCACCAAATCGTGCTCTAAACCAAATAGACTGTGCCTTCCTCTCAAATATCTTTTGTTTTTTCAAATCGAACCCATAGTACCTGTTGGTTTGATTAAAGTTACTATAGCTAAGCAGAGCAGAGCCCCAATATTGTGATCCTTACCATCAGTATTAAACAAGTCTTTGTTTAATTGATCAAACTCTTCTTTCTCATTAAGATCTTGTAGATAGTAGTCTTCAGAATCAATGATTACATTACAATTTGTTAGTGCGACCAGGCCAGTAGAATCTCTTGATTTTTGTGTTTCCCAGTTACCTTTCAAATAAGTAAAGCTTTTTACAGCCCACAATGATACTTTCAAATTGTCTACATCACTAGCAGCATTAAGCGTATTATATAATTATATTTTATAATTCTCTTTCAACTAATGTCTTCCAAGCAACCTTCACAACAGGAGAACTCAGTTGTAAACATTTTGTTTGGACTTCAGTTGTAAGTTCCACAATTTGAACCTATTGTACAGTGCTTTGCAGTGTTACAGTTAATGCATCTCCTCCAACTCTGTAAACTGAGTTAGTTTGCCGATAATTAATCACAATTTGGAGTTCATTGTTAATGATAGGAACATGTAGAGCTCTGAAGAAAGTGCTAACGAACCTGAGTGGAATTTTGACTGTTACACTAAAGCTGTTATTAGCCGGCGCATCATGCATACGTTTGCGAATTGTATCAGCATTGGTTGGAACATCACCAGGTTCATTTAGTACAAAACCATCACCCTCAACTATTTTACCATAATTGTGTGAATATTCAAATACATTTAGCATATATAGAAACATAATTATATCTAGTGTTATCAATTTCCTGATTATTAAATTGAATAATGCAATGTGAAAGTAAGGAAGCACTATTGTTGAATGACCAATTGTTACCAGCTACAAATACACCCCCAGCAATAGTTAATTTAGCTAAAATGTAACCTTCCTGATAGTTCACAAATTTGTTCGCAATGTTTTTTAGATAATAAGTATTTTCTGCTGTAGTCCCAATATCAGCATTATTGTTCACTTCGGGGGAAATTTTGACCCATCTTTTATTTGTATAATTTGGTAGCTTAGAATCCTTTATGAAAAGCATTTTAATGTCCTGAAAGTCCTTCATTGTATACTAACCATAATTTTGTTGTTATTGTGTTGCACTTCGTTTACGTTTCCGCTGCCTCTGTCTTCAGGTAATAATAAAAAACACGTAAAGCTTCAGCTCCTATTTCGGCTTCAGGTTTTGGTATATATACTGTTATATTTTGACAGCACTTCCGCTTTGCTTTGCTTGAGTCACCTCAGGTGCCTCTATTTCCAATTTTATCGGCCATTTTATCCCCCATTTTGTCATCCACCGCAGAAGCGGTTTTATTTCCAGCTTTCTATGCAACGTCCTTTATTAATTCTTTTGCACTGTCTGGTATTTTTGCGAATTAAGTCCAAGCCAGTCGTTCCTATATTTTCAAGAACACCAGTAATATTTGAAATTCCCTCACCGTGTTGAACTGTATAAACAACGTCATAAGTAGCCGAAAAATAACTCTTTCGGATCATTGTATATTAACCTCTAACAAATTCCGAATCAGCTATTGTTAAAGTAACTTGCCAATTGTCTTCATAATCGATAATTTGATTTTTCTCATTCGTTAACCAGACACTAATTTCAGCTTCAGTAGCATTTTTTGTTTTCTTCCATAGACTTCCTAGCTTCCGACGTAATAAGCTTGAATATGGCACATTTAGTGTGGAACTATAAAGTACTCTACTTCTAGGTTGATATTTATTGAGCACTAGATTACAATTAATGTATACAGAGTTCACATTTTCAATATGTGGAACTAGTGGAAAATTTTCTTTAACATCATAATATGTATAGCTTCTAGTATTTTGTTTACTAGGTTCTTCAGTATAACCTCCTAACATGTATCCAATTGTGCTGGTAAATTCAATTTGATGATTAGGAGCAATTGTAATTGTAACTCTGTTATATAGATTAGCTGTGAAAATATCACAGTCAATTGATTTTGTAGCTTGAAATTTGAAAGCATTTTTAATTGCATCATTGATTTGTTTCACAGAATAACTTCTATCTGGCAATGTAATTGTTAATCTTTCAGTTTGCCCACCATCCTTTGTATAAGTAAAAAATACCTGATCGTTCAATTACTTTGCTAATATTTTTCCAAACATAAAAGCTGAAGACAATTTGGCATAGTCACCAATGTTAATTTACTTTAATATGAGCATCTACTGCTTAAAATGCAAATCTAAAACTCAGGATGTTGCCAGCGAACTAATTCAGACTTCAAATGGAAGGTATAGGATAAGCTCGAAATGCTTTGTATGTGGTTCTAAAAATTCAAAAATCATTTCAAAAGCACAAGGTAAAGGATTTATCACCAAATTATTATTTCCAAACAAAAATATTGAGACAGGACTAAAAAAAAACCCCGATTTTAGGGGATATTATTTGAAAAGAGACAACTAGATTGCCAAAGATATTTTTTGTTTGGAAATAGTAATTTGGATCTTGTACAAAGATATCTTATGTATAAAAATGCCGTTCAAGGACATTGGCAAGCAAAAATGGATAAAAATATAGAAACAAACCAATGTAAACGTGGGCCTAGTATTTTATTTTTTTATTTTTTTATTACTGAGCAAAGAAGTGTCTATAAAAAACCCTCTGAATTTCACTTAATACATGGAGGGGTGCCCATTAGGTCCACATTCAACTCAGTTTCAGAATTGAGGATATGAGACCAACATATTGTTCTGTTACACAATGAAGCACGCGTACAGAGCACGCATTAAAGATTCTCTCTCTCTCTCTAAGTGCCGTATCCTCTGAGGACGTTGAGGATCATGGCTTTCCATTGGCGTCTGTCTCTAGCCAGTTGAATTAATGTAACAGCATTAATACTTGAATTTAAACTGTCATTTAATGCATCTGCATATACTTTTTAGATAAGATAAGCTTTGTCTTCCTCTGGCTCTTTCCCCCTCTATTTTTCGTGACAAAATTGTACTTTCTAAACTTGCTTTTCGAATAATGTGTCCTAGGATTCTTAATTGCGTTTCCCGAATACGACTTACTAAACATCGCTTTGATTGTGCCATTCTTAAAACTTCCTCACTACTTTTCCTGTCAGTCCATGGAAGTTTTAACATTTGGCGGAAGAACCACATCTCCGCAGCTTCGATCTGTTTCTTCATAGTTTCACTTATAACCCAACACTCACTACCGTACGTCAACACAGGTATTACATAGCTATTAAAAATTCTTTTTCTTAATTCTACTGTTACACTTCTATTCGTGAGTATATACCAGAGTCTCCCGAAAACACCTTTTGCAATACCAATTATGCATTTTTATGTCTTCGTCCCTTCTACCATCTGATGTAATTATACTGCCCAAGTAGTTGAATATCTTTACCTGTTCGATTGGTTCGTCATTTATCTTTAAGGAGCAGACTTTTCCTCCTAAATCTTTGGAAATACCCATGCATTTCGTTTCTTATGATTTAAGGAAAGTTCTCTCTGCTCATTTGCTTCACTCACTTTATTAAGTACGGTTTGTAGATCTTTCTGGGACTTTGCAATAATTGCTGTATCGTTTTCATATCTTATGTCAGTTACGTTTTGGCCACCAACAACAAACCCTTTGTGTTCCTTTAGCTCTCTCTCTCAAGATAATCTCACTGCATAAGTTGAACAAATCTGGTGAAAAGACACATCCCTGTCTGACTCCTCTCTTAATTGATATATATTTAGAAAACTCTCCGTTGATTCTCACACACGCACTCTGCCCCCAATAAAGATTTCTTATAAGTCATATCTTTTCCATCTAGATCCAAACTTTGTAATATCTCCAACAATACTTCGTGCTTAACTTTATCAAATACTTTTGTGTAGTCTAGGAAACAAATGTAAACATCTTGTTGGATCTCGATAGCTCTTTCAGTTAACCTCCTTAGCATGAAGCTCCTTAGCAATTAACCTCCTTCGCATTCCAGCGTCTTTCATGAAACCGCATTGCAGCGAGCACGCATCATCATTATTCTGAGAATCAGCTTTGTCACATGGCTCATCAGGCTGATAGTTCTGTGGAGCCTACACTCTATTGCACCTGGATACTTATGGAGTGTTATGAATATTGATTTTGATAGGTCTTGGGGTACAACATCACTGTCATATATTTCATTGATGATTTATGTCAACTTCTGTATACCGATATCGCCTGCTGCTGTAATGAGCTCGGTAACTACCGTATCTGACCCTGGAGCTTTGCTATATTTCATTCTTTTTAATGCCGCTTCGACTTCTGATTTAAGGGTTGGTGGCCCACCAATGGACTTTCTAATTACAGGTTTGAGATATTTTGTGTACTCACTCCATCTTTCTAAAATTTTTTCTTTTTCAAAGATAATGTTACTATCTTTGGCTCTGATGCATCCTGAAGATGAACGGTGTTTCTTTCCTACTATCTCAACAATATGCTTATAAATGCTGAAGTTGTTTCGGTCAAAATCTACTTGTACCTTGTTGCACAGGCCACTGAGCCATTCTTCCGTGGCCAACCTGCATCTGTGTTTTATCTCTTTATGAAGGCCTACGTACTCTGGACTGGTACAATCGAAAATCTTGTGTCTCTCTTCCATGAGATCTAAAATGTCGTCCTTCATCCATTTCTGTTTTTTCTTCTTCCTTGCTTTTAATAACTTTCCTCTGGCTATGGTAACCAAGACTTCCTTGAAAATGTCCCAATTTTGATTTCCTGTATTTTGTAGGTGTTGGAACTTGTTATTAACTGCAAGTTCATACGAATGTTTTAAATCAGAGTTTGTTGTAAGAAGATCATACTGAAGTTTCTCAACAGATTCCGACTTTTTTATGCGCTTACATTTTAGTTTCAATTTACAAACAACTGGGATATGGTCGTTTCCGGAATCTACGATTTTCTTTGCACCATCTAACTAGTCTATTAACTATTCCGTTCTGCTTGCCAAGTCCATATAAGCCTACAGTCTTCCCATCTGGCTGATTACCAGCTTTGGTATTGAAATTTCCCATAACTATGTTCATCTCTTGAGGGCTGCATAGTTCTTTGGCTTTTTCAAGAGAATCAAAGAACTCATCAATCTGTTCTTCAGTACTGGCTGCCGTAGGGGAATATGCTTGTATGACACAAATGTCAAAAGGTCTCCTTTCACCTTTATTAAGATAACTCGACTGGAGAGCGCATTCTAGCCTTTCCCACAAAATCCAGTGGTCCAGTCGAGGACAAAGGCTACTCCCTCTTTATGTTTATCTTTTCCGGAATAGAGAACTCGGTATCCATCTGAGTACATCTCATCACTTCCTGTCCATCTGGTTTCACATAGACCTAGTATCTTTATCTTTAAACGTTTCATTTCTAGTTTGATGTTGTCTAGCTGACCACACTGAAACAGTATACGTACATTCCATGCTGCTATAATAGTATCACAAAGAATGACTTAGATTTGGGAGGTTTCTTTCATGACTCCGCTTACTCCAAATACAAGATGGCTGACAATAGAAAAGAGTCGGATTTAAAATTAATTAACGATGCCTGTAAGATTGAGAATGATGGTACAAAGGATAGTTATGGAAGAGCATATGCTCATATGCTGCATTAACATATGCTGCATTAACATATGCTGCAAAATTCTTTGAGAACAAAGTTAAGAAAGGCTACGGAATCAGTAGAAAAGTGCAAATAGAAATGCAACCAAGGAGAAAGGAAGTAAAACTGAAAAATGCTTACTGCAAATTATCAACTGGTTTTAGTTCCATTGATGAATTGTCCAGAAGAACGAAAATGGCTTTAGTGGCTCTACAATTTTGTGGTTTAAATCTTACCTTCAGGATCGATTATTCACAGTCAACATTGGGAAGGAATTTTCAAACCCCAGTAATGTTACATATGGGGTACCTCAAGGGTCAATTCTTGGTCCACTACTATTCCTACTACATGTAAATGACATGGCTCAGGCTATTGACTGCGAACTACTTCTTTATGCAGATGACTCCTGCTTAATTGTCAGACACCACAATATTGACCACATAGAATCCAACTTAAATAAAAACTTGGAATCACTGTGCAATTGGTTTGTGGAAAACAAATTAAATATTCATTTTGGTGAGGATAAAACCAAATCCATTCTTTTCAGACGAAAAAAATCCAAAAATATTAAAAGTCTTAGCATTAGGAGGGGTGATATAGAAATTAAACAACACTCAGAAGTCACATACCTTGGATGTGTTCTAGATGAAAATCTTTCTGGGGAATCAATGGGAACTAAAATACTTGGAAAAATAAATAATAGACTGAAATTTCTGTATAGAAAACAAAGCTTTCTAGATAACTTCCTTCGCAGATTGCTCCTCAATGCCCTCATTCAGCCACTTTTTGATTATGCATGCTCCTCATGGTACCCCATGTTGAATAAGAGACTGATAAAAAAAATGCAGTCTGCACAAAACAAATGCATTCGCTTTTATCTGAATTTAAAAAACACAGCCCATGTTGGTGCTACTGAATTTAAAGAGATAAATTGGCTCCCCACAAAGCACAGAGTAAATCAAAATATTAGTGTAAAGATATTGAAATTTTTTAAAGGAACTGCTCCAGTTTATTATGATAAAATATTCCACCCAGTCAACCAGAGTTGTGTTACACGAAGGTCAAAGTTTAAATTACATATCCCATCTCATAAAAGCAACACAGGCCAAAAATGCCTATCTTACCTAGGGCCAAAAATATGGAATAACCTATCATCTGAATTAAAATCTACTAACAATGTCAACACTTTTAAACACCAGACCAAAGAATACTATTTTCAAAATATACAGAAAGAAGAAGACAGTATATATATCTACTACTGACAACTCATGTTTTCACTCTCATAAAGAGCCAGGTATTCTAAAAGGACATCTCATTTTAAAACACATTTATATTTTAAAATTTTATCTCCCTTTTTTTTCAATTAAAAAATCACCTCTTAAGGGACCATTATGGAAATAAGGTCGGTTTGACCTTTTAATGTTATCACTGCCACTTCAATTAGGGGTGACCTGTAATTATTTTTATTTTAACTCAAATTGTAATATTTTTATGCAACATTCTTTTTAGTATTAATTTATACAAAAGTTTGTAAATTAACTTTAAATTGTAATTTATTGACTTTCTAGGCCTTTCTTTCTTTTTTTTTAAACATTTGTAAACATTTTTCATTTTATGTTTGTGGCAAATAAAAACTTACTTACTTACTTACTTACTTAATCATACCTAGTGAAGTGAAGGAATTGCTACTTTAACAAGAGACTTATACCAGACACAAACCAGTAAAAGAAAGGCATGAGTACAGGAAAGTGATTGTGACGATCAATGGCTGGCCAATTTGTACGACATGAGAAACCTTGCTAGCGTCAATGACAATTTCAAATACATATTAACAGTGACTGATGTGTTCAGCAAGTTCACTTGGGAAGTAGTTATCAAAACAAAGACTGGAAGGGAAAGTACTGAAGCTTTTCTTCATTGCTCAAAAGGTGCAAGTCTGACAAATTCAAGACAAACAAGAGTACAGAATTCATGAATAGAACAACACAGGAATTGCTGAAAAAGAATGACGTGAACTGGTTCGCTACAGAGAACGAATTTTAGGATCAAATTGTGAAACGATTTAATTGAACGTTGAAGGAGAGAAAGTATAAATATTTCACGGCTAACAACACCAGGCGATAGTTTAATGTTTTGCTTCAATTGGTTGAAAATTACAACACGTCCTACCACAGATAGATTAAAATGACTCCTATAGTAAGCTTCAAACCTCAAGCCCATTTGACTGACTATAACTTTGATAGCCAAGAAATTAAGTCAATGACTGATAGTACTGGAGGTGTAAAATTAACTTAAATCAACACCTAACGCTGAAGTAAAAGCTGAAATATAATAACAAGTTTGGGATCTATCTTTTATTTACTAATAATGGGTCATTTAGAAGGAAGTGTTAATTTAGATCACTTATCAAAAGCAGCGACACAACATTCTTTTTGGTTAGTAGTAATCCAAATATGGGTAGCAATGAGGAAGCAATTAATTTTGGATGGCAGAGTAGCTCAAATTCTCATGTTCGATATCAAGTTCATTATTCTTATTCTGATGGTAGAATATATATTGACTATAGACAAATAAATGGTGAAAGAATGACATACACCACCTGGTATATTTATACCCTTAAAAGTAGCATATCAGTGTTTGCATTTACCAAAAAAGGATCTAATGCTAAAATATATTTAAATGGAATACAAGTAGTTACAGGTAGTAGTATTACGGCTACTATTTCAGCTGATACAAAAGGAAAGTTTGCATTAGGTGACTGTTGTACCACAGATATTTATGAACTTCATATTTTTAATACAAGATTTAATGCTACTGAAATACTAACACTGAATAAACATCTATTTGATAAGGAAAGTTATGTTATTGATGAAAAGGGCAGCACAATAGAAAATGTAAGCAATCCAACAAACCAAACAGATGCTGCACAGAAACGTTATGTTGATGCTAAATTCACAAATGATTTGAGTATGAATGACAATAAAATAACATCATTGGCAGATCCTACAGATAATAATGATGCCATAAACAAAAAATATGTTGATGCTGGGCACAATTATTATGTAACAATATGGGCTGAAGAAAATGGATGGTTACATGGAACACAAAATGCTCAATTTAGCTTGGGTAATGGAGGATTCGGTCTAGATAAGTGTGGATATACATGCTTGGCAGGTGGACCGGTGGTAACGCTTGCGGTTAACAGTGTAACATCTCCAAATACTGCCTACAGTGTTGATGTAAATATTCACATACTTTTAAGCGGAGCAGAAATGAGCCACCATGTTACAAAAAGAAGTGATTATATTTCAAATACTGTTATTTGTAAAAACCCTCTTGAGTTTAATCAAAATGATGTCATCAACTTTAAGGTAGGAGCCGTGGCTTAATGCTTAGTACAACTGCACCGTAATCAAGAATTCCGGGTTCGATTCCCCGAGAGGGGCGCCTTTGGAAATTCACAAAAGAAAAAAACCATTGGTTGGCGTCAGGACAGGTTGGCGTTCCTTACTGCGAAATCCAAGTCCCTGTAAAGGGCACCGTCTCAGCCCCATTACTGGGTGGAAAAATGACGTCGAAACGGATTAAAGTTCAAACTCATTGAACTTTAACTCTTTCAATGAAGTTTTGTTTATTCCTTTTGCTTTTGAGTGTTCACTATTAATTGTTTTGTAAGGATACACTTTTGATTTGAGTGCAATGAATTCAGTCATAATTTCATCACCACATTCATCTTTAAATTTACCAAGAACTCTCTTGTTTGATTCATTATTCATTTCTCCTGTAAAATTACTTAAATCAAATATTTCTGAATTATCCTTTAAAAATTCATGATAATCTATACACTTTGTATTTTCACATTTTGAATATGATATATTAAACTATCCGTATCTGAGTATAATACTTTAATGTTAGGTATCTTTTTCTTCATAAAATTGTAATGAAAATCATCCATACAAACTTTAGTAAGATCAAGAATGGAAAACCTAAGTCAACAGATTTTCTAAGTTTCAAATTGGCTTACAATATTTATTGCCTATCAAATTATCGTCATAAACTACGGATCCTTGATAAAAATATTTTTTACTAAGTTGTCTCTTTTACTCTCATCAGAAATTAATTGTAAGTTAGTTTTGTTTCTTGTAATTTTCATTGTCTTACCAAAAACATTATTATTAAGAACTTGATATAGGTCTTTCATAAAAACAGTTTTTGCCGCTTTTCTAAATTCTGTTTTGAGATTAATATAGCCCTTTAAAAAGTCACTTTCTGTAAACTTAATTATTCTATGAACCTTTGTTACTTCTAAACCTAAGCTTTGATAAAAGCTCATTGCATCATACTGAACCACATATCTAGTTTCATTGTAAAGTGTAGGAATTAATTTCTCTGTAACCACCATATTGTTTAATTGCTTATTTAATGGGAAAAGCATTAATTCATTTACTTTAATCTTTTCTGGTGCTGATGGAAAGTCATTAAAATAATTATGAAGATGTTCAGGTCTGTTAAAATTAACTTCTAAAATAAAACCAACCGCTTCTTTATTGCAAAGATTATTATACTCTTCCAGATTACTCCATTCAAAATCAGATACAGGAAGATTTTGACTCTTTGCATAACAATGTTGATTATTAGCATCCATATATACCAAATAACTTGCTGGCTTGCTTGGATCATAATCTAGACAATGCTTATTATTGGCTTTTACATAACCATGAAACGCTTGTGAAATACCTCCTCTAATTCCTTTTTCTATCATAAGATACATATTTGGATCTGATAATAATTCCAATTCCACTTTAGTAAATTTAAGCATTGTATTAAAGCTGAATCCTGGTAATGTAAAATGTTGGGTTGGATCCAAACCATGTGACTTTTTTATTTCACTTCTAAAATTCACGAATAAATCTGTTAAAAGTAATATATGTTTTAAGGTAAATGTCATGAAATGCACCTAAGCTCTTTAAATTATAGTGATTCCATATTTATTGGGCAAACTCATAATCCTCATTTGACACTTCCTTTTTATATAAAGAAGAATAAAACTCTTCTTTTGGTGTTAATGCCCTTTCATCAAATCTAGCAATGGAGTCAAAATATTCACTTGTATAAATTCCTTTCCTCTTTAGTTGCTCACAATCTTTAATTTCATTTTCTAAACATGGATAAGAGCCTAATGATTTTGCTAAAGAGTCAAGAGAAGATGCTAAAAAGCATAACTGTCAATAAATTTTGATTGATTGTTTCTATACATTGGAAATGAAATATATATCTCTTCTATCAATGGAAAAAATGAAATTTCTTCATTAAATTCCCTATCTCTTGCATGATTAAATGTGCATCATAATTCTTAAGATTGTGAAAAACAACTGGAACGACATATCTATTATTTGCTGATCAATTGTATAAATGAGGATTGCAATTATTATGTGCTGCTCCGCTGTATTTACCTGAGACGTGGCAATGAGCTCTTACCTTTTCATTATTGAATGATCTATCACAAATATAACATTTACAGGCCAATTAATAATCATGCTTTTCAATGGAAGTCATTACAATTCCTTCGGTAATTCAACATAACTACGGCCTTTGATCACTGTAAAACCTGCCATTTTAATAGCCAGTTCAGAATAACCATAATAAATAAAACCACTTTCAGTTATTTGATGTTCTGCCTTTATCTCTTTTGAGGGAAACTTATCAAATTCTCCCATTGCTTCAATAGTATTATAAATCTGATGATTAATCTTTGATGAAGTAAAATTATTTTAATTCGTCTTTGCCTGATTTAATAATGGCATTTTCCCTACATATTGGAGCTTAGTCATTTTTAGAAGATTGTCTTTAAAATATTGTTCCACTTCATTTCTCACAACAATTAGTGAAAGCGGATAAGCGGGTAGATCAGTTCTACCATATTTAGCAGCATACTTACTTCAGTGTTTTCTTGATTCTTCATCATAATTTTCAAGATGGATAATATATTCTCTGTCTTTTTCGTTGAATGCGGTTCTTTTCTTTTCTTTTAATTTATTAACTTTTAATTTTTCTTCAACTTTTTTATCAACAATATTTTTAATAACTTCTGGGTTGTTATTGATGTATTCATTTAACAAAGCTGGATTTTTGGCTAAAAATTGCTTTCGCTGGTCAAAATTATTCACCCCATATTACACGCTATTTTTTTTATAAGCATAGGCAAATTTTGAGCAGGGTCAAGTATGCTTAAGTTTTATCTCTAAATCAGGGTGAAATATGCTTAACATATGCTTATTCAATACATCGAATGAGGTCAGTATGCTTATTCGGGTTCGATTATTTTTGACATTGTTCTACCAGAAACAACTTTTCTTATGTCTGACGTCACTTTGGTTTATTTAGAAGCTCTGACGTCAATCTTCTTTGATTTGTTATTTTTCGAAAATGCTGCAAGTGTGACAAAAATAAATGTGTTTCTAAAAAAAGGTTTGTTGTCACGAGTCTCTCCATCTTATTGTATATTTTTGGGTGCGTAGAAATAACTGGGGCATTGATTTATGGTAAAAACGTGAGAAGGAGATAAAACATTTTCAAGTAAAAAGCTGGTAAATTTAGAAAAAAGTTCTTTCTCACAAGAAACTTCTAAGTCAAACGATGGCACCACCTTCGAAGAAACAGAAGACACTCGGTCATTTTGGTTTTACCAAAAGCGTGAAACATAGAGGCATTGTGACTAAAGTAAAAATTCCTAATGAGCCAGTGGAGAGTCACAAGACTTTAATATGTGAGCATTGTGGTAAACATCTTAAAAATCAACAAGGTTTAAGCACCCATTTGCTCACACATGGAGCTAAGGCTTCTAAAAGCGTGCCTCCAGAAACAAGTGTAACACTAACGGAGCAACTGGAGCAAGATATAATCAAAGATGTTGTTGAAAACTTGGTAAAACAAGTTGAATGTAACGTGAAGAAAAGCAACACTGGAAAATTCAAACGAAAATCATACACGTCTTCACAAAAGGCTGATATAATACACGAAATGTTGCTAACTGAATCGTCCCAAGTCGAAATCGGAGAAAAGTATGGCATATCCCAATCATTGCTGTCAAGATGGCTAAAAAAGAAGGAAGACATATTTCTTGATGCAGCAGATTCACACAAAAAACTTTACCGCAAACGGCGACCAACCACTAAATACGTCGCCCTGCATCATAAATTGTGGCAGGCCTTCACCAAAGCTCGATCAATGGGTCATCGTGTAAATTTTCACTGGCTAAAATCAAGAGCAACAACAATCCAAAGGGAGCTGACAAAAAACAAGGATGCAGAAATTGGAAAGCATGTTATCACATCATTTCTACGCAGAAGAAATATTAGAATGAGAACCAAGCAGCGAAGTAAAAAGAAGAGCAAAGAAGACAAGATCAAGCCATTGCAACAATGGCACGCTACTTTTAGAGAAAGATGCTTGAGAACAGGAACAGGAGAGAGATATCATCCAAAATGGGGACGATTTCTTCCTTCCGAACGGTTGAACGTCGACCAGTCGCCCCTTCCATTCGTTATCGATGCAAAAAAGACATATGAATACATAGATTTTCGACAAGGCCACAATCACAATACATGGATCAGTCAGCCTGGTAAGCAGCTAAATTAATATCATTTTAGTAGAAAATGTTTAAATACATACATAAAAAGATCGAAATATTCAGAAATAACATGTACTTGTTTCTTTCTTGTTTTATAAATTTACATAATCCTGAAAAAGTACGATCATCTTCGGCCTTTGATTTTCATATGTAATGTTATATTAGTTAGGAAAAGTTCAACCCTCACTTGTTTTTATTCTTTTTAGGTAGCGGCCTTGAAAAGCGACAATGCTCCTTGCAAGTCATGTTCAGAGTAAAAGGAAATCAACCACCGCTCGGCGTAATATTTCGGGGGAAAGGCAAACGTATATCTGAAGACGAAAAAAAGGCTTGGCACCCAAGTACCCATGTATTCTTCCAGCCCAATGCATGGATGGATGTAAATGTAGCCAACAACTGGCTGGAGAAAACGCTAGAGAAATTTGTCAAAGATGAAGGAATGGAACGATTCGTCCTTTTGCTAGATAACCTGTCAACACACACAGAAGAAAACTTTAAAAAGTCTGTTTCCGACTTAGGTGGTTTGGTTTGGTTTGGTCTTCCAGATGCCACCGACCTTTGGCAGCCTGTAGACGCTGGCTATGCCCAGGTCCTTAAGAGTTTGATTTCAAAAGAACAGCAACTTTGGTTAGACGAAGAAGAAAACGCAGATCGCTGGTTTGGTAATGACAAACCATTTTCAGCTAAGGAAAGGCGCATTCTTATTTCCCACTGGGCTGGCGAAGCTTGGGATAAACTGTCCAATGAAAAATATGATTCGTTTCGAGAGAGAATTTGGCAAACAACTGGCTGCATGATAACAGTTGATGGTACGGATGACGAGAAGATAAAACCAGAAGGTCTTCCCCAATACACAGTCCCCCCTCCTTCACTTGTCGAACCAACAAACCAGACACCAGTAGCGAACGCACCTGAAACCGTTGCAAACATCAATGAAGATGATTACGAGGAAGAAGTGATTGAATTGGAGAACGACGACAACGATTTCGAAGAGTCGAATGAAGAACATGGGGTAGAGAGAGAAGGAATATTTGACATTTTTCATTTGCTTGTTTGAACTGTTTAACAGAAAAGTCGTTACTTTAAAAAACTAAAACACTTTGTTTTTTTTCTTGATTTGCCCTTTTGAAGAAATATTACTTTATTTTACCAAAACAAAAGAAAATACTTTCCGATAAATCAGTTTCTGTTTTATACTTTTCACCCTGAGGGTATGCTTAGAGTATTCTTAAGAAAAACACGATTTTGACCCTGATATGCTTATAAGAGTTATGCTTATAAAAAAAAGCGTGTATAACAAAATAAATTAAGTAATTTAGACCACATTATGCTTTAATTTAACAAATTTCACAAAAAGTCAAAAGTTTTACGAAGTAAAATACAGCATTATAATCTTAAAAATTTTATTACATTAATAGCATAGATGTCTCATCAGATCCAATCAGCAAAATAAGCCAAAACGAGCACAGCGAGGTTTTGGCTCATTTAGCTGATTGGGTCTGATCAAACACCAATACTACTAACCTTAGAATTTTTGCCTTTCCAACTTGTTCTTCGCCTTTCTCTCTGTCTCTTTTTCTCTTCTCCGCCGGCAGTAGCATATTTTTTCGAGGCACCCTTTTGTAAAACAATTA
Source organism: Morbakka virulenta (assembly GCA_003991215.1). NCBI lineage: Eukaryota > Metazoa > Cnidaria > Cubozoa > Carybdeida > Carukiidae > Morbakka > Morbakka virulenta. The sequence continues at coordinate 3,347,160 of RDPX01000036.1, read as the reverse complement.
AGGCAGTTGTTAACAGGGGCGTAGCCTGGCGTTTTGCCTATGGTATTAAAGAAAAAGGTAAAAAACATTTGGAAACACGCCGTTATGACCCTCCTTAAATGAGAGATAAGACAAGCTAACAGCTGCCAAAAGTCCCTCGATAATGCTGATCTTGAGGTGAAAATAGCATTTATAAATGGGAAAATAGATGATATTTTCAATCTTTATGTCAATCAACAACACTCTGCAGCCAGAAAAACTATAAACCATCTTTTTGGGAAAGGGTCAAAAAACACCAACAACAACCAAAGGGGCTAGTCGGGAAATATGACTGGAAAACTGACTTTCTCATTTTAAAAATCCCTTCCAAAAGTTCAAATTTGTAATTTTTGGAACATTTCAACAGGTGAGTATACCATTACAGAACTAATTTTTGTTCTGAAGAGTACAAAGAACAAAGCTCTTGGTCCAGACAAGATCCCCGCCATCTTGTGGAAAGACCCCATTTTTCACTAATTGCTTCTCGATTTATGTAAAATTGCATTTGCCAGTAATGTTTTATCTGATTACGTTCACAAATCATGCCCATTCCCAAAAAGGGTGATTTGACATTGCCAACCAATTATCGTGGTATTTCATTACTTTCTATAGCTGCAAAAATATATAACAAACTACTCCTGAATCGTCTTCGTCCAAAAATGGAGCCTTTTCTATGCTACAACCAAACTAGTTTCCCCTCAGGTCGTTCTACTCTTGGAAAAAATCTCACACTACGTAGAATAATTGAAGAAATCACTTTTTGCGATAACACCGCAGCTCTCATTTTTGTTGAATTCAGTAAGGCTTTGACTCTGTTAACTGCGAGACAATGTTTGAAATCTTAGGGCTTCATGTCATTCCAACAGAAATCATTGAAGCTGTTATGGTCCTGCAGACAAACACACGCTCCACTGTCCTGACACAGGATAGCGAAAAAGAGCCTTTTGACATTCTCGGTGGTATTCTCCAAGGCGATACACTTGCACCATTCCTCTTCATTATTGCAATCGATTAAATCATGCAGATTTCCGTGGATAAAATGAAAGAAAATGGACTCATGTTCCAGCCCAGAAGAAGCTCAAGTTATCCTGCTTTTCTTATATTCGATGCTGAGTGTGCTGACGACATTGCACTTTCATCCGACAACCTTATTGGTGCCCAGGCACTGCTATCTTCCTTTGAATCAGTAACAAATTGTACAGGGCCCTATCTAAATGAAACCAAAGCAGAGTGTATGTCAACTAACATTTACAACAACATCAAAATTAAAACGTTTTCAAATAACATTCTCAAATGTGTTGAAGACTACAAGTATCTAGGATCACACTTAATAAACTCTGAAAAATATTTTAATACAAAGAAGGGCATAGCATGGCATGGACTGTAACAAAATGGATAAGATCTGGAAATCCCAGCTCAACCGTAAGATTAAAACGAGAATTTTTCGGGTAATAATCGAACCCATTTTACTCTACGGATCTGAAACATGGACTCCTTCCGCTAAACAACACCGCCGCCTAGATGGATACCATACCCATCTCCTCAGAAGAGTATTATATCTTTCATGGAAAAAACATCAAACACTTGAAATGATATACGGTGACCTACCTAGGTTACCAACCTTCGTACAAAGAAGACGCATCCAGTTTGTTGGACACTGTGTACGTGCCTCAGAAGAACTTGTGTCGTCGTTTCTCTTATGGAAGCGCCCAACGTCACTCAAGCGGTTTCGGAAGCTCACCTTTCCGGATATCATATGCAGAGACACTGCCATGGCCAAGGAAGACCTTCTAACAGCTATGACCGATAGGGTATACTGGAAAAGTCTAATGAATTCTATCTTGGCTGAGGTCCCAAGATGATGATGATGATGATGATGATCATGAAATGAGAGATGAACGCTGTTTTGAGAACAATTTGTAGGCTATTTGGGAATGCTCATATTATTTCCATTTTCATCAGTCGAAAGCTATTCCAAAAGGTTGTTGTTCAACCGACTTTACTACACTAATGACTCTTGGGACAAATTGTTTTTGTAAAAAACTAATAAAAAGCGCTTTTTCAACATGCCCAGGTTGTGAAATCAAATAAAAAGAGTAAATTTCTGTATGAAAACAGAAGTAACATCAGAAGTATTCAGAACTTCAGACATTGCCAGCAGTCAGCTTGGTCAGGTTGCTGTGAAGATGTGTCCTAAAAAGCAAAAAAAAACCAATTATCTTGCTTCTTGAAACAAAAATACTTGTTGAAATGGCCAGTCCAAGGTATCGTCACATTTGTCAATTTCTCCCATCTTTACTGTCTCTTGTTTTCTTTCTTTCCTTTTTGAAAATATCGGCATTTTGCACTTTCTGGAATAACTCATTTATCATCACAAATCAGCCACTGTTTTCCATGATCTGAAACAATTCCCCACGATTCTCCCAAAACGAGATTTATTTTCAGCCTGCTTCGGGACTGAAAGTTAAATATTTGCAGCTAATTTTTGACTGTTTCAGTCAGTTTGTGATATAAGTTATTCACCAATTCAGTGCGATGATGGGTTAAAATGGGCTAAAGAGATTCACTGGCTATTTTCTGATATTGCTAAATTAAACAACACAAGAAAAATACATCAGTCTTTTTCCTTCGTGGCCTTGACAAAAGTAAAATCTATGAAACGGAATTCGTTACAGAATATGGATAAAGCCAGTTTCAAATGATTAATGATAGGGCTTATTCTTGAATCTCCTATTTTACTAATGAGAATTAAATAGAGAAATTATTTTATATAAATAAAAATTCTTTGCTGCGAAATCTTAGGGTATGCAGTGAATACCTTGCACAACCTGACGCTACGCCATTGGTAACTCAGGCTTTGACCGATCCAAAATGGAAAAGGTTTCTGTATTATACGCATGATATGATTTGGGTATTAACTTTTGTCATATCACCTCTCTGTTGCAACTCTTCGAATTCATCCGGGCTAAGGACAGGAATTCTGTGCACATCCCCTGAGAACCTGAATGGCACTGAGTGAATTAAAGAACCTCGGGTTGATTCTCTCTCTCTCTCCCCCTCTCTCTCTCTCTCTCTCTCTCTCTCTCTCTCTCTCTCTCTCTGTCGTGCTTTACATCACTTAGTGTGATTCTGAACTTCTCAGAGAATAATGTGAGAATAAAGACTAAAAAGGGCAGGACAAAAATCCTCAATAACAGCTTCATCTTTGTATTACCTCGTTTTCAAAATGAAAGATTGTGACATNTTGTAAAAAACTAATAAAAAGCGCTTTTTCAACATGCCCAGGTTGTGAAATCAAATAAAAAGAGTAAATTTCTGTATGAAAACAGAAGTAACATCAGAAGTATTCAGAAATTCAGACATTGCCAGCAGTCAGCTTGGTCAGGTTGCTGTGAAGATGTGTCCTAAAAAGCAAAAAAACCCCAATTATCTTGCTTCTTGAAACAAAAATACTTGTTGAAATGGCCAGTCCAAGGTATCGTCACATTTGTCAATTTCTCCCATCTTTACTGTCTCTTGTTTTCTTTCTTTCCTTTTGAAAATATCGGCATTTTGCACTTTCTGGAATAACTCATTTATCATCACAAATCAGCCACTGTTTTCCATGATCTGAAACAATTCCCCACGATTCTCCCAAAACGAGATTTATTTTCAGCCTGCTTCGGGACTGAAAGTTAAATATTTGCAGCTAATTTTTGACTGTTTCAGTCAGTTTGTGATATAAGTTATTCACCAATTCAGTGCGATGATGGGTTAAAATGGGCTAAAGAGATTCACTGGCTATTTTCTGATATTGCTAAATTAAACAACACAAGAAAAATACATCAGTCTTTTTCCTTCGTGGCCTTGACAAAAGTAAAATCTATGAAACGGAATTCGTTACAGAATATGGATAAAGCCAGTTTCAAATGATTAATGATAGGGCTTATTCTTGAATCTCCTATTTTACTAATGAGAATTAAATAGAGAAATTATTTTATATAAATAAAAATTCTTTGCTGCGAAATCTTAGGGTATGCAGTGAATACCTTGCACAACCTGACGCTACGCCATTGGTAACTCAGGCTTTGACCGATCCAAAATGGAAAAGGTTTCTGTATTATACGCATGATATGATTTGGGTATTAACTTTTGTCATATCACCTCTCTGTTGCAACTCTTCGAATTCATCCGGGCTAAGGACAGGAATTCTGTGCACATCCCCTGAGAACCTGAATGGCACTGAGTGAATTAAAGAACCTCGGGTTGATTCTCTCTCTCTCTCCCCCTCTCTCTCTCTCTCTCTCTCTCTCTCTCTCTCTCTCTCTCTCTGTCGTGCTTTACATCACTTAGTGTGATTCTGAACTTCTCAGAGAATAATGTGAGAATAAAGACTAAAAAGGGCAGGACAAAAATCCTCAATAACAGCTTCATCTTTGTATTACCTCGTTTTCAAAATGAAAGATTGTGACATAAAAAGCAACAGATTTTTTTGGCTATCTGAAAGGCTTCACAAATTTCACTTGACTTGTAATCTTAAGGTAAAAAACACTTCAGAAAATGGATAGAATTCTTCGACTTGGCTCAGCAGCGATGAGCGGAATCAATCAGGTAAGGTTTTGTTGTAATGTCCAATTAGGTAGTGTATTTGCTACTAAATCTTTATTCACAGCAAAAGGACTGTTACAATTCATAATTTTAGTGAGGCATTTCCAAATTTTGCTGCATAAAAAGCCTTTATTATGAATTTTAATTAATAATTACTTACTAAAAATTACTGTAAATGGAGCACAATCACGTGATTTTGCAACATCTATGGTCCTATCTGATAGATTAAAATTTGAAGAAAGAAGTTCTTTAGAAAACGGAATTGACTGGGCCCCACTTTTTTTCAGAGTAGGCCAGATAGCAAGATAAATTCGACCTATTTTGCTTAAAATGCTTATTTATGTGCACACATAAAAATAAAACTATTCTTCAAAATGCCACAATCCAGAGGAAGTTAGTTTTAAAGTAATGATAACTGTACAATCATTAAGTGAATGCTGTTCTTTTCACAGATCTCTTTCATTAAATACCTTATTTCAAACATGCATATAGGGTTGAGGTTTCCAGATAATGGTGACTTCAATGCTCAGGTTAGCTGATCCCAACATACATAGAAGGCAAGGTAATTGTCAACGTAATATGTTATATATGGGGAGGGTTTGCAATTATAGAATAGGTTCAAACCAATGCCATTGACTATCATGATCACATGCTTTACAAACTAAGTTATCAGTTTACATTCATTACCAGGTCATTTTTGCTACCATAGCTTAAACTTGAGTGCAACATTCTTTTTCCTGGTCCAGGTATTCATTGGAAATAATCTGGGAAAAACAGCTCAAAAGTGAGTAATGTGGTTGTAAAAATTGGTCTGGTTAAAAACAAGCATGGATAGCTCACTCAGAGCATTTGGTCATATTAGCCATAGATACTTGTTTAAAACCTGTGTGGTATAAACACAGTTTTCACTTTTCCATAGCTCTAAATTCTTTCAATCTATATTACATTGTCTTCAAAAGCCTGCACCGAAAGGTTTACTTTTTCAAGTGACCTAATAGCCTGATAACAGTCTGGCAATGACCAGGCTAAAGCTGTTCTCTATGTCGTAGTCAATATACACACCCTACAGCCTCATACAGTTATCTGTTTCATTCTTATTGTTTTGTGTTCATATTGCTAAATGCAGTGTATCCAACACTTCAAGCCTGAACAAGCCATATGCATCCCATGGAAGATGGAGGCTACAAAGGCACTAAGCGAATCACCATTTAGGTGCAGTACACAATTCACCAGTCATTTTTTGAGATATCTCATAGTTATACTAGCCATATATATATATATATATAATATATATATATATTTGACACAGGAAATGACTAAAGAAAGTATGCCAACATTTACTTGAGTAAATCAAATATTTATTTATAATTTCAAATTTTCGTCTGTCTACAACAGACTTTATCAAGAAACTGACAAGCAAAAAACGTATACGTGATAAGACTGGAAACAAGTTGCTAAGTGACAATTTATTGCCATGCAACAAAAATTTATAAAAGACAATTGTTACTGGGGACCTGTGAAGTGAACAAAAAGAATTCTATTTTCAATGAAAACACACTTCTCAACGGACACAAGGCATGTGAGATAAAAAATGACGTGGCAGTGACAGAAAGAGAGAAAAATGTTCCAAAAACTACCAGTCTCCGATTTTAAATTTCTGTACCCGTTTAGTACGTCTCCAATCATGATAACCGTTAAGTCCCTTGTGGATAGTGCAAATGGAGCCAATCCAAAACTTTTCTTTTTCAAGCATAATGCTTTCACGTTCTTCAACACTTACGTTTTCAACGTAGTCAACTAACACAAAACGTAAATATTTAAATGGATTATCATCATCACCTGGACAATCGTCAATAAAATGTCTTACTATTGAACA
>RDPX01000036.1:3322247-3340247 GCA_003991215.1 Morbakka virulenta | reverse complement strand
TGGGATTCGGTAACAATATTGTCGACATTTTCAATGGCAATATCGGAATACGAACATGAGTTGGCAGCACCCATAGCAGTTCCATTGGTTTGGATCATATGGTTACCGTCAAACATAGAATTGTTGTGGTGTAGGCATATCTCAAGCGCTTCTATAAGACAATCAGTCGAAAGAAAATTAGTATCTCGTGATTCAAGTGCTCTCCTAACTGCTTCCATTCCTATTTCATTGTCGATGCTAGGGAACATATTAACTATGTCGAATGAAACAAGGACAGCGTTATCAGGAATGCCTTTTTCGTTAAGTTGATCGATAATTTTTAGAAGGTGTTGAGTGTCACGTATACGAGTAGGTATTTTCTCAGCTAATATATATATATATATATATATATATATATATATGATTATTTTATTATGCTGATTTAAGACCAACCTTCATTTCCAACCTTCATTTCCAAGTTGTTAGTATTTTTATAATTATAGTTGTGGACCACATGTTTTACACATTTTGAAATACTTTGTAATTGTACCATGATAAAAATACAAACCATTCAAATTGGTGTTACTGTTAGCCATTAAGGGCAATATCTAATTAACTAATAACAGCTTAATCCCCCAAGCCAACAAAGTCAATTAAATAACTAATTTATCTTTGCATAGCATTGCACTGAGTTTCCAACTTATTTTTAAGTAGCATCAGCTTTTACCATGAAATTTTTATCAGGTAAAAATTTTTTCATAAAATTAAAATTTGGTATCTATTAAAAACACAGTGTAACACAATAAACATAACAATTAGGTTCAAGATGGATCTGATAACTAGTTAGAACTCAGTCCTATCAGCTTATGAAAGGCGGGTTAAGTTGGAAATTTATTTATAACTTCATTTAATTTATCTAATTTGTTTAACAGTTCAAATGTTTGTTTTATTCAATCATGTTATGGCACATAGCACTTTAATCCTTTCAACAGGTTTACAGCCAAAGGACCTGCACAAAGGTTTGCAGTTTGAAGCAGGACAATATCCTTCAGTAAATCTACTGGAATTGATTCAAGAATATTAGCTCTGCAGAAATGTGGTTTCAGACATTGGTTGGCCCATATTTGTCAGCTGAGAACTGTTTTGTAGCTCCTCCAATATAAATAACATTTTTTTCCTTTCACATATGGGTACAAAAGCATCTGTTTTACAGATCAAGTTTCTTAAAAAAATATGTGTAAAGGAAAATTTAGTAAACCCCTATTTTAAGAAGTTTACAGCATCCATACATAGGAAGGGACATATTTCTTCAATAGCTACCCCCCCTTATTCTCCTTTTGTATTACTTTCCTTTAAGGGAATACCAAATATTTTGCTTGCCCATTTAGAGGCTTTTATTGCATTCAAAGCAATGCTAGTGCTTTGTTCTGTTCTCAAACAAGAAAATACTCATGTGGTCATCTCTGCTGCAACATGTGTAAACAATGGCTGACTTTGTCAAGTTGGCCAATTATGGGTGCCACCCAATGATAATGTAGTCCACCCTGAGAAGGTGGAGTGATTCATCCAAATATCCTTCTGATTAGCCAGATAATCCAACAAGCAGTCATTTGCCTGTATTCAAAGATCAAAATAGAATGATACATAGTCAAGAAATTAAGGTTAATGAGTTGCAATCAAAAAATTTTATTTCACAAAATTAGTGTGTGGTTTTGTTATCAAATATTACATAGCACACTCAAACAAGCATTTGAAGAGTTGCACATTGTATGAATAAGCAAAAAGAATGTGCTATTCAAAAATGACCAGGTCCTACAAAATTGTTTAATGGGTAAAATGCCTATGTAAAACATAGCCCAGATTTTGTTATGAGCAAAAATTGGCCGCTTGATTATATATAACATAATTTTGATTCTATTAACTACCATTTATATTTTACAGGGTCCTGCTGGGGATTCTGCTGTTGTAGATACTGCAGAACAAGTGTACATTTCATCACTTGCATTACTTAAGGTAAGGATAAATTTTTGTTTGTCTTGGGTAACATGTTTTGTAGAGCTAGAGTATGTATATTTTGTTCTTGATTCAATAATTTTGTGATACTGAAAGAGAGCCAGAAACTTAAGTTATTAACAAAAAAGCAATCTGTACATGTCACTCCAAATAGCAGTTTTGTTGATGGGTCAGTAAAACAGAATTTTTACTTATTGATAATAAACAGTATTAATGGATTTGACAGCGAGGAATTTCTTTTACTGAATGCCCTTCCTGATGCCAACCAATGCTTTTTTCCTTTGCAAAGTTCCAAAGTTGCCCACTTGGGGAATTGAACCTGGAATTCTTGTTTACAGTGCAGTTGCACTAACCATTAAGCCACTGCTCCTCTTCATTATTACTGTTTGTTATCAAAAAGTAAAAATTTTGTTTTACTGACCCATCAACAAAACTGCTGTTTGGATTTACATGTACAGAAAAAAGCAATCTGTCCAACACATACTGGCATGTAAAATGGATGTTAAACTGAATATGATGATGATAATGATGATGATGATGATAATAATTTCAGCTATTGGTATTTTATTCAGAAACAAAAAAACTGAAACCTCATTCTGGCAACTAATGCCCTAAATAACAAATCTTAAAGAGAGATCAAATTGTGCAATCATTTTTTGGCATGAAAACTTAATTTAACACCCAAATTGGTGGATCATGAAGCCATTCAAAATGCACTTGCACTGAACCAAAAATTCTAGAGCTCCATTTGTTTGGTGGAATTTAATTTGTATCCATAGTGCTAACATGACTGGAGGAAAACAATTTAAAATGTTTTAGGCTTACAGGATTGACTCAAATGGTTATTTTGATATTGTTTACTTATTGTCATTTTTTGTAGTCAGATAAAAAATATTTGTCTGGTCCATTTTATTAGTTACATCAGGCACTGGAGGCGTGCTGGATGATTTTAATGTATTAAGCCAGGATATCCAGTGTGAAAAAATTGGCCAAAGATGCATCGTATTTCCTACTCATCTTCTTTAACTTTTTGCTATCATCATATCGTACAGAGGATTCACAATTTTGAAAGCTGCATGTGTAAAGCCATTTTTGAAACCTTATGAAGGCAAGTTGAGTATATGGAACACAGTTTATTATTGTTGACCTTGGGGACCCTAAAAAGTCTTTGGTAGGGAAAATGAGAATTTTTGGCTCCAAATAGAAGCAGATTATGCTTAAGACTTAGAATTAGTTAAGTTGGGTTTAGGTGTAAGGACCAGAACATGAGCTTGTGGTAAAGAGAAAAGAAATAGACAACTTAAGTTCCTCTAGCTAGTGCTTTATATATGTAGCTTTTGTCTGTAAAACATTTCTCATTTAATCAATCTACATTTAAAGTGACTCCCAAAAAGAAGTATGAATTAACTTTACTCCAGCCTGTAGTAATCAGGATGTTGAACTTTAGGGGATTGATGCAGTTAGTGTCTTGGCTCATATTCATTTGACTTTTTCTCATGATCTGGAGCTTACAATAATATAATGGTATATAAATATGAAAAGGATAGGTATAAATGAGCTTACATATAAGTATTTTTTTCTGGTAACATGCTATTTTACTGTAAAATATTTTAAGGAGCCACAATTTTGAACTTGTTTTAATGTTTTTTCATAAATGATAATATTTATTTAATGTAGATACACTATAATTACCTCAGACATTAATTTACCAATACTAGTCCAGCAACATTTTTTCTATTTATTTTTGTATATATTGCTTTGTTTTCTAATTATTTGTGCATAACTGTTACCAATTTGCACTATAATGGACTGTGGTCATGGCTTATAGTAAAATTAGTAATATGAAATAGAATAAGTTACATTCTATATGTTAGTTTCATTATACATAAAGCAGTACAAAGTGGAGTAATATTATTTAGTGATGATTCTACTTTTACATTTTTTCTTTTATTTTATCTCTTTTTCATATTTGCCCACAGATGCTAAAGCATGGTATGTACCCTAATGCTTACATATTTTGAATTAGCCTAAATTAAAATGTGGTTGGCACTACAGAACCATAATGCATGTTTAGGTTTTAAGTAACAATACCTATTTAAGTAGTACTTTTATTTTTTGCCACTTAATTAGTGTTCATATGATTTACTGCTAAATTGAGATATAATTTTGGTGAACAGTTAATAAAACGATCTTTTCAAAGAAATAGATTTTTTAACAAGAAGTAGATAATGTGCATTTTATAACTCACATTTTAGTTGGCATGTGAAAATTTATAGTTTTCACATGGTATGATGAAAATTTGGTCTGGTGTGGAACGCAAGTGGCAGGTTAAAGCCAAAGCATGCTATTATTTGGTAGCATAGAATGCTGAATGTATTGAAAGGGAATAAACACTTCTGTTGTACAAAACTAAAGAGCTGGTGCTTTTGAAGGAAACAGACTTTAACATTTCATATGAAAAGTTGAGCGAAGTTGTCAGATGATATAACTTTTGTTGTGAGCTAAAGCAGAAACTTTCCATCCATGCAATTGACTATCTATGTATGCTTTATAATTTGTAGTTTTACTTTTTGATGGTCAATATAAGAACTGCATATACTTCCAATGTGTAAGATGCTGTGCCTTGTATGAGAAATAGTAAATTTAATCCTTACACCACTGTAGTAAACATGGTGTTGATAGCACTTCCGATACCTGGGGTGAATAAAGTTAGAATCACTATAGTTGTAAAGCAAGTGTATCACCCAACATGGACAATTTAACCATTAGGGGTGTGTTTTGTGAAAAACTTAGGTAGCCTTTAAGGTTAGAACAAAAATGAGGCAGTCATTGTACAGTTTCTTTTGGTGAAACTTAAAATTTGTTGTGTGTGCCTGTATGTAAACCATTTCCCATTGTCAAAGGAATATTAGCCGTATACAAAAGGCAAAGTTGGATGAATTAATTCTTAGTTGCAAATATAACCTTTTAAACAATTTAGAAATTTATTTGTAATATGGTGTATTACAACAGAGAGGCTCCAACAACAACATTTGTACAACTGCTGGACAAGGATACGGGACTGACGGTCGAAGAGATTGGAAATCAAATGATGGACAGGGATATTTGGTGGATGATGGTAGGTTGAGGCCAAAGTGCCTCGACCTAGATAGATAGATAGATAGATAGATAGATAGATAGATAGATAGATAGATAGATAGATAGATAGATAGATAGATAGATAGTATTACAACAAAATTAGTGTAGATTACACCCTCAATCAGACCTTGGTTATTTGAACCTCAGTTATCAAAATATTGAAGTATGTCATCAGATTGTTTTAATTCAAACAAATTTTCAATGGAATAAACATGAAGATATTTATCCCTGTAACTGAATGAGTTTTGAACTTTATTCATTGTCTAGAATTTTTTGACATTTTACTGGTTTTAGTATCTCTGTCTAATGGAATGATGAAAAAGGTGCTTTCATAGCCCTTAATTCTTTTATATCATTCTCCTTTATATATCTTTATTTCATTTTGGGGGACCATGACTAATTTGGATATGTTGTTTATGCTAGGTAGGGCAGGAGTACCAATGGAAGTTATGGGCCTTATGCTTGGAGAATTTGTGGATGATTATACTGTTCGTGTCATAGATGTTTTTGCAATGCCACAAAGTGGAACAGTAAGTTTTCATGTTATTGTATGTGCACTATTAGCCATGGACATCACACTGTTAGGAATTTGTGGTTGGTGTGATTTAATTTCCCTTATCTTTTTGTATTTGAGTCATTAAATGCAGGAGGCAAATTGTAAATTTTACTGACTTAGGTGACATATCATTTGACAGTTAATACCATAACAATGCTTGAAGTCCAGAGACATTTGGAGCAAAGGTGAGGTTCTACCAAAGAACCCAATGCACGTTTTTGTTCATAATATTGCCAAATTGCTGCCTTGAAAAAATATATTTTTAGCAATGCGTTTTAATGAAGGTAGATTCGGAGGAGTATTAGGAACAAGAGTTAACTTGGCAGGGGGATTTTTAGACAAGATGTTGGAGGATAACTTTTTGAAAACACTTTGATCAGTAAAAATAGAAGAAGAAGGTGTGTCAAAGAGGAAATATTCAACAGTGTTTAAAACAACACAATACCGTCAGGACTGAGAGAAGTGACTGCCTAAGTTAATGACAAGAAGCCACAAAAGTCACCAGAGGTGGAAGAGCTAGGCTATGACTTGGCCAGCCTTATACAGACCAGAGTCCTGATTCAGACAGAGGGTTAAGATTAAGTATTTTTGTAGTTGCATGTGAGTATGCACAGATTGTCATGAAAGACAGAAATAAGATATTAATAGCATTTCAGTGAGATAGTTGGAATGCCTGGCATAAAACTGAAATCAATTGAAACAATAATGTAGTAAAGTGGCCTTGTGTAGTGTGAAAAAAAGTGTGCATTTTATATAAAACGGTAATTGTTACCCCATGATAAAAATGGTAAACAAAATTTGATTTTTTTAAATTATTTTAAATGCAAAGTAATTTCTTAAAGCCAATTTTTAATGGTCATTTTGAATTTTGACTTTTCTTTATGTGACATGTCTTAGTTTTTTGATAGACCCATGCTCGTTTGTTCGCAACAGTATTCCATGACATAATCAAAACAAAACGGAGCATAATATCTTTATTATTTAAAGCACTTTAATGTAAATTTTACCATTATTATTAAGAAAAAATGAATACAGCGGCAAACTCGTGAATTAATGTTAATGATCAGAGTAATGTGACTTAGACTCCAGCCGTAGTCTGTTATTATGCTTTCATTCCAGGAGACTTGGTACCCCTACTCCATACTACTTAAACCCTGATGGAACCTTTCAACATGCTCTTCAGACACTGCTCAAAAGATGCCTGTGAGAAGTTCCAGCCGGGAGTCAAAAATATTTGATTTTCAGTGAGATTCGACAATGTACTGCCGAGTAATATTCCAGAAGGTCCTTGATACTATTCGTGTAATCTCTTGCCTTCTTTTTTCCTAAAACGTTATTACAGACCCAATGGAAAGCACCCCGGGCACTTTTGTGTTACCTAATACTGCCTGAACTCTGATGCCTTTATGTTCATTATTTGTAGTCCGAAAAAGATACCACCCTTCGGTTTTGCCTGTGTGATTTTAGGAAACTTTGATATATCCAGATTCCCGAGAGTTTCTTTGTACCAGCTTGTAAACAAAGTGCTTTGTTAGTCCAAGCTTTTTATTCAGAGGAGATGAAAGGACCTGTTTTGAGTCTACAAGTGGCATTTTCTGGACACTGGGAAGTCTTGAATGATATGATGTTCTTGGTGGCTAGTTTGATTTCACATAATACCTGTCAGTTGCTCAACCAGCCTTAAATGTAAAAATGACAGTACTTTACGAATCCATTAAGCCTCTACATATCTTACATGAGCATCTCTTACATGATCATCTAACAATTACGTCAAGCAAAATTTGCATCTTTTCGTATGTCGATTTCTTTGAAATGAAACGAGCGTGGAATTGGAATGAAATAATTTTAATTATAGAGAAAGGCAGCTTTTAGGCTTCGCTTTGATGAGTCAATAGACAAACGCCATTCCATAGGATTTTGATTTTATGATAGACATGTTAAAAGTTTATAAGTATTATTGCCAAAGCGAATAGGGATATTAACACTTGTCTGAAGAACCAGGTTATTGTGTCGAAAAAAGGAGTTTTACAATCACCTTTCTTTGGCAGTTACTTTTTCAGGCTTTGATTTGAACAGTTTTGCTTTTTCCTTTGAGAGAAATAAATCTGTAACAAGGTCATTCAGTTCACGTTGAGACAATTTGTAAAAATTAGGATTATCGTTGTCACGCATATAATAATCATCATCAACACCATCACTAGAGTCAGTATTATCGCATTAAGTTTTAAATCTATCTACAAGGTGAACTGGAATTAGTAGCCTTTTGTATAGAAAAAGAACTCTTATTGAAGAGTCCAAATTTGGGTAAAAACTTTGTTTTTTCTTAATAGGAAGTACTGTAACATTTGCCTTCCAAAAATAAGGCCTCAAGATGGTTTTTTTGGTCCCTTCATATCATAAAATTTGCAAAAGGCATGAACTTTGCCCTCTTTTTCCGCCAGTCATGTAACCCATTTGAGCAAGCTAAGAAGATAGTGTGGCGCGCATTGGCTAATTTAATCGGCTGCAGAGCAGTCGAAGTACAGTTTGTATATTTTCTTGATATCTGTTATGATTTGCACTGTTGGCATTTATACAAAAGGAAAGTGGAGAACTTGAATTTGATGCCTTACTAATTACAGGAATTCGTTTAGGTACAATGGATTATCGCTGACCAAGCCATTATTTGACAAAACGACACTTTTTAAGTCATTTAAAGATTATATCCCAATTTAATGTTAATTTACAGACGTACAATAGAACTATATCCAAATGACCTGGAGTTTATTTCCAAAATAGGTTTGAACTGCTGGAGGTAAATACAAATAAGGGAAAGTAGTATTACGATTTTCTCTTGCAACTTGAAAATACAACGTCCAATTAGCGTTTTTGCCTGTAACGGTTTGTTTATTAGATCAAGCTTATTTTTTCATTTGTTTGAATCTCAAACGCCTAGAAATACTAAGGATAGTACATCACTAATAATAAGATAGTGCCAAAGCTAGCCATTGACAGTTTGTCTTACTTTAACCCCGAGACCTTAAAATACCAGGCTGGCGACTACTAGGCTTAAGTCTGCCTCATGGGGATAAAAGACTCTTTTGCCTTGGTTGGCAACCCTCTAGGAATGACGTTGCGATAAAAACACCGATGGTCACCTTATCGCCAGTCCACTCTTATGAGGGATATTTATGGCAGAGAGTATCTGCTGTTTCTCCATTGAATACCACGTCCATCACTATAGAGCTTAATTAGTTAGCTTGGTAGTCTGTATCTAGGTGATGGTTTCCAACAGTTATTCCTTTTGTTCAGTTTTTCTTATGACAGTTTTAATCAGACAAATTGCTCCCAGTACCCAGCATACCTTTAACAGTCAGGAAGTGCAAAGGAGCCCCAGACCCCAGACTGACTCCACATCCACGAGTACAGGGTCGAGTACTGGCTCTATGTGGTAGTACTGGCTCTACACAGACGCGAAAAACTTGTTATCTTCAAAGTATACTCTCTCCATAGCTTTCAGTAATGTCAGAGGCCATCGTTCCAATTTTTTATTTGTGAAAGCTTTCCTTTCTTCTGACTCACCTCATAAACTTGTGCTTTCTGAGACAAGCCTCAGTGGAAGTGTTAGTCATAGGAATCTTCTTGTTGACTGCTATTTACCTTTGTTTTGACTAGAATATGCAACTCATCTTCATAGCTATGCTATTTATGCACGGAGGATCTAACAACTGCTAGAGCATAAGAATTTGAATGTAAAGATAAGCGGCTCACGTGCTTTAGATTGTTTTACAACACTTGTTACCTATTTTTCTTGTATCGATCACTCATTCCAACACTTGCTAAGTTATTGACAGTATCAAGCTCCATTGATAAGGCTGTTGATGAGCATCACACTGCTAGCTAACATCTTTGCCATTGGTGACATCAGTAGTCATCATATGACTTGGTTGACTCATTCTAAGAAGGCTGACATTCCTGGGGAAGTTACTTGCAATGTCGCACTTGCTCATGATTTTTCATAGCTTGTTGATTTTCCCACAAGATTTCCTGGTTCAGGTGCAGGACAGCCTTCTCAATTAGATCTTTTTTGACTTACATTCCAGAACATTTTACAACCTGTTCTTTCCCAGCTTTCTGATCTTCTGATTAGGTTGTTGTCATTGTAGAGATTAATTAATTAATTAATTAATTAATTAATTAATTAATTAATTAAGGCAACTATTTCATTTTCATGTTGAGAAACCACATCATCTTAGAACTTGTAGATTTGGTCAGGTTGGCTGGGATGGATTTCAACAATTTTTTGGTGATATTCCTTGGAGATCCGGTCTTAGAAAATTGGCTTTTAATGCTGGAACTGAATTTACAGAATGGTTTCAGGTTCACATTAAAACATTTGTACCTAGCCCTAGTTAACAAGTGAAACCCATTTTCCTCAATGGCTCACTACTCGTTCTGGTGCCATTGCACATCGCAANATTAATTAATTAATTAATTAATTAATTAATTAATTAAGGCAACTATTTCATTTTCATGTTGAGAAATCACATCATCTTAGAACTTGTAGATTTGGTCAGGTTGGCTGGGATGGATTTCAACAATTTTTTGGTGATATTCCTTGGAGATCCGGTCTTAGAAAATTGGCTTTTAATGCTGGAACTGAATTTACAGAATGGTTTCAGGTTCACATTAAAATATTTGTACCTAGCCCTAGTTAACAAGTGAAACCCATTTTCCTCAATGGCTCACTACTCGTTCTGGTGCCATTGCACATCGCAGTCCTTTTTTTTTTTCAGTTTCAACGTGATAGAACTGATGAACCTCGGGTTTCTCTCAGACGGGTTACCAATGCTTGTAAAAGCGTGATTTTTGTTGCCAAATCTATACTGAACGAGTTTGATCATCTATTTCTTCTAAAAAAATCTTTGTGGGGTCGAGATTTCTGGAAGATGTACAACAGTGTTTTGAACCCTGGCAAGTCAATTATTCCTCCACTTTTTTATGGTGTTTGGTCTAGCAAAGAGATCAGCCTCTAGGGAATAGGTTTTTGACTCGGCCATCATAAATCCAAGGCTGGTTGTAAAGGTCATTTATCGACTTGATTAAGCTCCTGGTCTAGATTCGATTTCTTTGTTGTCTTTAAAGAGTGTGCTCCTGAGTTATCTTTCTTGCTGTCCAAACTTCAGTTGTTGACTATGAGAGCCTTGTTTTTCGTCTTCCAGAAAGGTTTTAATTGTTCTCCCTGTCTTCAAGAAAGCAGGTGATTCAAAGGATAATTTTGAAGGAGGTTTTTTAAGCATTTTCTAGCCGTTGAGTTGGGATCAGCTGCGATCCTATATCACATTAAGTAATTTTAGCTTGACAATGTACCCCGTTATGCCTTATTAAAGTGGCTGATCACTTAGCAGTAGCGTAGTATGTCGTATCTTCATAAAGTAAGTTTTTACACTCTTCGTATACATACTTTTTATCTTATTGTAATTTTTAGTCACTGTGTCAATTTCACGCTTGTGCGTGTTGTATTTTTTCCAATTTCAGACCATACTCCACTCCAATATTATTAAAATGAAGTGTTTTTTCTCAACATCTTTTTTTATTAGGGCGTCAGTGTAGAAGCAGTGGATCCGGTTTTTCAGGCAAAAATGTTAGACATGCTTAGACAGAGTGGCAGGTATGCTTATTCACAGAATTATCAATGAAAGCCCTGACCTATTTTGCCCTGGTCCAAGAAGGACCTAATCCCCAACCACATCTTAGGGCCACAAGGAATTGACGTAACACCAGGGTTTAGTAAGTACATCGATCTACTTAATTGATTTGAAACAAATATAAGACCTTAAAGAAAGTTCTAGAAAAGAGGAACAAAGTTTTTTACTTTTCAGCCGTTGCTCTATTTAAAATGTCTAGAAGGTCAAGAAAAAACTAATTAATTAATTGATTGCGCTGGTACTTTGAAACTGAAACAGTATCAAACAACTTAGTGAGAACAAAGAATGGCAGTGATAATGCCTTTTAGTTATATACGTGTGGCGTTGGAAGATCCAAGGCCTTTGCAAATGTCTTTTGACCACCTAGTGTTCTAAACAAAGTTAAACTTTAAACTGAGTTGAAGATTTGAGTTATTACGAAACTGGCAGCTGGTTTAAATATAAACAGAACTAAAAGTCTTTTATCACCGCAAAGAGATGTTGAGATCGAAGCTAAGCTGTTGCTCTCATGATCAGTATTTTGAACTGGGCACTAATGGAGATGGGAATACGCGACTCTGTTGAAGACATAAGGATTTGTTAAGAAGGAGAGGGTTTAGGAAATATTATTATTAGGGGGGAAAGTCCATTTAAGAAAAGCTTGAACTGTTAATTGTTTTTTGTTTTTCCAACCACTGCTTTAGTCATTTATTTAAAACTTGTTACCCACCACACTAGTAGATACTCTAGGTTGTTTGTACTATTTTCAAACTGAAAACAACCCAATTTTCCTGGCGCACGTTGAAGTGGATCCTTTACTTCCAGCTCAGACCATACTTTTTTATTTGTTGAAAACAAGGCAGGAAGCCATACAGAGCGTGCACATTAAAGGATACCTATACTTTAATAATTGAATGCACGTAAATTTTATAGAAGCAATTGTGTTTGTTGACAAACTGACAACTACATAAAATCTGGTGTATTTAACTGTGTTCACGTTTTATTGGTAAATGAAGAATGTTGCAGTTAAACTGTCAAGTTGCAGTCAAGTGCTCCCCATAGAACATGTACAGTTTACTAGAAACTGCCTTTCCATCTTGAATGTGTTCCTCTCGATGTCACAAGTTCTTTTAGACCACGTCAGAATTTATTTCAAGTGAGAGACATGTCATGCTTAAGGACCATTGATGTGTCTCCATAAATGTGTTTTGGTAGGGTACTGATCGGGGTTTTTTTCTTTTAGTATCATTGACTTATATCAACGAAAGACAGTGAAACTAATAAGACGAATTCATTTTTAGCCTGTCATAGATATTACACACAACCATTTTTTGGAAACCCAGATTTTTTTAATTTCTTTTGCTTGCCTCTTCGTGCAGCAATCATATACTGTTTATAGAAGGTGCGTCCGGAAAGGCTACCTAGCATCGGTTGTACTATTCGGAACGTAACAATTTATTTTTTCCTAAATCGTACCCTCCCCAATACTAATTGACGAATGATGATAGAATATTTTCTCATTGTAGTAACCTTTATTAAGTGGTGTATTTGGGTGTGTTTTTGTGGTGGGGTGGGCTGCGGTAGGCTTTATATGTAAACGGTAGCTCGCTGCACACAGTAACCATGCTTTATATTTGTAGTTTTGTAAAATCGTTCGTTTTTTTAACAAGTAATTTTTATTGTTTTGTGGTTTTTTTCCAGGCCAGAAATGGTAGTTGGCTGGTACCATTCTCACCCAGGTTTTGGTTGTTGGTTGTCAGGTGTAGACATAAACACACAGCAGAGTTTTGAGGCGTTGTCGGATAGGTCAGTAGCTGTAGTCGTAGATCCTATTCAAAGTGTCAAGGGAAAAGTAAGTTGGTTTCTTTTTTCTTAGGTCTGTATTGTTTAATACGTTATACTGGTTTTTGTTATTATTCATTGCTCATCATTACTTTTTGGTTGGGTTTACCGACTTTTTCCTGTGGTTACTTATTTTTCATGGTCTGTTATTGTGTATTATTATTTCTTAGAGACCGCTATTTCTTTTTTTTTCTATTTGGCTTCTTCAGATATTTAATGAAAAGAGATTTAATATGAAATACACTATTCAAAGGTACGCTTTTTGTAAAGCTCTCCCTTGGTAAAGCTAGAAGCCCTTTCAGTACGAAAGCTATGTGTTACTAAATTATGACTTATGTAAGAGCAAAGGAATTCTAAGACCAAATGAAAAAAATTTATATACTGAAAATCAATATTGGAAATGGTGGAATGGCCCGGCTGTTTAGCTTATGTTACCTGTTTTCCATCCAGTCGTTTTCCTCCCAGTCCTTCCATGCTAAACTCTCGCAATTATGACCTTTGTTTTTGCATTTTTGGGAGCATTGTGGTATTACAAATCCTATCTAGAAAGACTTACATCCTGTTGTTGTATTAAGGTTTTGTTTTTTTTGTCATTGACTAGGTTGTGATTGATGCCTTCAGGCTTATAAATCCAAATATGATGGTTCTTGGACAAGAGCCACGTCAAACAACTTCAAATCTTGGACATTTACAGAAGCCATCAATTCAGGTATGGTAGAAAATTTTTTGAACCATCTTTGAAAATATTTTAAAGGGAAAACAGTATTCGACCCTGTCACGGGTGCGATCGTAAGAACAAGAAACCCAGGTTTACTAAATTTCGAGTTACTTTTGAGAACAAATGCAACCAGTGTTTTGGTAAGGTTTGGTAAGACAAATTTTTCCACAGAGCAGACGGGATGAGGTGAACTTTACAAATTTGCGTGGTAAATATCTTGGGCCGCGCAGATTTTGTTTTATTAGTATCCAATCCCGATTTTTTAGTAATATAGTTACGTATTGGTGTTTCGTTGTGACTTTTCTTGAGTTGGACCACTTAATCGGTTATTTCAAATTTTAAATATATAAGACAATTTTGTATTTACATATTTATGCTTTATTATTGTATTGTATTGTATTTTAGTATAGTATAGTATAATATAGTATAGTATAGTATAGTATAGTATAGTATGGAATAGTATAGTATAGTGTAGTACAGTACATATGGATGTATAATGAATATTTTTTCCCACTGCATGATGATAATATTAAAGAAGTTTATTCATCAATTTTAGTACCAGATCAGTGATATGTGGGTATATACTGCATTTTTGTTATAATCTTGGAAAAATAAAGCTTTTAAAATGACACTTGCTTTAATACATTAGCAGTAATACATTAGCAGTAAATAGTTTAAATACAGGTAACCTACCAGTACTATAGCAGTTGTTGTTAAGTTACATGTTCTTGTTTTTCCATAGGCTCTTATTCATGGACTCAATAGACACTATTACTCAATTACTATCAACTATAGAAAAAATGAGTTGGAACAGAAGGTATGTTATTAATTTTTCTGTAATAGTGCTCTGCTGACTTGATATTTTTCAGTCTTAAAATAAGATATTTGTACTACGAAAAGATGTCTAACATGTCGAATTGCAGATAGAAACAAGATGACCTTTAATGTGAATTGCGAAGACTTGTCATCAACATGCAGAAGGGGACCCAAACATTTAGTAAAGCATAGGCAAGAGGAAGAAGCGTGAGACTATTTAAACCGAAGGTAGAACTTGGTGAGGTTACAGATCACTGTGCCAATAATTTTACTCTACCCGAAAGCAAAATCGAAAATGAAACGCTTTAATTGCGGTAAAATGGTAAAATACAGTTATTTAAGTGCATCTTTAACAGGCAAAGTTGGGAGCACTTCAAAGAAATTTATGACCCCTAAAAAGATGTCTCCAGGGCATGGGGTTAAACTGCGTGGAGCTCTGAACCACAAGCACTGGCTTGCTACTGCTTTGGGTTATCAGAATACCATTGATCAGAGCTGCTCACAGGTCACCTGGCTAAGTGTCACCCGTTTTCATCCATTGGTCAATTTTATGAGAGGCTATTGGATGACGGTGACGTATTAAAACCAGAAACAAACTGGGATTTTGAATATATTATGTTCCCGCAGCATTTACAGAGGCAGTGTATACAGCTGCAGTCCCCGGAAATGATGGTATTGTTTACTGACGGAGCACTTGACCATCATCGTATTCCTTATCTGAATTTTAAAATAATATAAGGTCTGGTACTTTAAGTTTAATTCCCTCTTTGGAAGAGAAAAGTGAGTGAATTTCAAACAATAAATGGAACATTTGCATGTCAGGTTTTTTAGTATCAAGAAAACTACATGGTAGAGCTCATTGAATAAAGAGGCAAATTTATTGCGAGCGAAGGGAAGAAGTAAGAGTCAATTTAATGACCTGACAGAAAACTCCAAAACTCTGCCATACTTTTTTGTATAGATTTCAAATTATTTTTTTTGTTGGTTTTGACGTCATTTTCCCCCAAGTAACTTAGGGTCAGACGGTGCTCTTCACAGGGACTTGGATTTGGCTGTGAGGAATTTCTTGCCCGGATGCCCTTCCTGACGCCAACCAATGGCATTTGCTTTTGTGAATTTCCAAAGTTGCCCGCTCGGGGAATCGAACCCGGAATTCTTGGTTACGGTTGCACTAACCATTAAGCCACGGCTCCTCTTTGTATAGATTTCAAATGTTGACCGAAAAATTGGCTTGGAAAAAGTTTTTATGTTGCACTTTTTCTGTTTTTGTTATAGATGCTCTTAAACTTGCATAAAAAGTCATGGATGGAAGGTCTGACTTTGCAAAACTACCATGATCATTGTACAGTCAATGAAGATACTGTCAAAGACATGTTGAACCTGGTTAAAAATTATCATAAGGTATGCTTTTAACAGGTATTCCTGAAGCATTCATTTTATTTTGTTAAATTTCCTAATTTTTCTGGGGCACATAAAGTGACTTATGAAATGTTGCTTAAGCACTGTCCAACTGTTACCAAGGGTCACAGTTTAATTCTATACTCTTTTGTCCCCTCCCTGTCACCTCCCTGTCCCCGACAAAAAAAAGCAAAAAGCAAAATGTAATTTAGAATTTTGATGACCAGAATGTGTGCCGGCTTTGAGTTTTACTTTGAGGTTAAAGAAAGCAACAATTTCAAGACGTCCTGTAACACACGAGTCTTGCACGGAGAGGGAAGTGATAAAGCGATATATAAATATATATACTTACTGCCATAAAAGTCAAGAGGAGAAGAGTTCTTTTTGAAACACTTCTGTTGTCCTGTCTAAATTTATGCAAGAGATTGTTTTTCTGAAAAACTAAACCTGTTTAAATAATAATTATTATCATAATCATCATCGTCATCATAATATTAATGATAATAATTGTTAGCTATTAGGCTAGGAGTGGGTAGTACTGTAGTCATGAGTTTTTGTAATACAACAACAACCAATGTCTTTCCTCACTGTTTTTGTATTGGCACTTGGAAAGATGAAGTGGTCTAGCCATTTTTTTTGGTTATCTATTTTATTTCACTCTTGTGGCTGTGCCTGCATTCAACTTACCTGGCTTATTTTTTTATCCATCCATCATTAGATGGTGTCGAACCAGTCAATAATAGTGATCATAATAATGATGATGATAATAATAATAAATGTCCTGGGTATTAAAATTAAACTGCATCCGGTTGCTGAGTTTCGACGTGGGCGAATGAGGTTACCCTTTGTCACATCTACCTCCAGGTCACCCTTGGGCAAGGTGTAGCACCTGTTATCCTACCCCGATACTTTAAAGTACCGGATTGGCATCCGGCGGAATTAAGTATGCCTGATGGGTAGGGGGGCTCTTGCCTTGGTTGGTAACCTCCCTAGTGGTGATGTCACAATAAAAATACCAGGAAAGGAAAATCTTTAGCCCTTTACTCCGAGACTAAGTGTGAGTGGATACAGGATTTCTCCATTTTAATCAGACAGGAGTTGCTGGAATATACAGTACACCATGTAGCATTTGGCAGGTTTCACGGTATTCATTCCAGCCATCTGCTATTCACACACAGGCATCATCAAATATAAATTGTCAGATGCAAGGCAGTTATTGAATGTAACCAAGAGACTGGGTTTATTTCTTTACAAAGCAATTAAAATATATATATGGAGCATGACATTTTCAATATAATTCAAGCGCAAAGACATTAACAACATAAAATACAAAAACCCTACAGTTCATCTTAACTGCTAGTCAGCTGCTAAAGTTAATTACCAAAACTACCAATAGGCATAAATTCAAACAAACATTGACTTTGCGTGGAAAATTACCACAAAACGACTTCTTCTTCTGGCTTTCATGACAGTGTGTGGTTTACATCCATGAACGCCCTTGCATTTCCAAGAATATTTGTTCTTAAACGTTTTGTGCCTGTGTCTAAATGCAAACTAATTCCATAAAAAAGCTCACAAATTTGAAGAATAACCATTTGTTAGCAATACTGAAATAAAAAAAAACAATATTCCAGTTTCACTATTAACATCTAACATGTCTTATGTTTCCCTACCGCCTAAATCTCAGCACGTGACGTACAAGGGCAAACTAAGATATACTGGCTGTATAGAAACTGATCTTCCTAAATCCAGTTTTAATCAATACTGTGCAATGCTACAATGCAAGAAGGTAGATACATGATATCATGTAACATGCTTTCTACTATACCCACCCCCCCCTCTCACAAATAATTTAGTTGTTTCTAAAACAAAAA